>OVAQ01000994.1:0-22242 GCA_900406345.1 Erysimum cheiri | reverse complement strand
CTCCCCAATCGTATGTCGTCTTATCCTCAGCGTTATTAACCAACAATATANACAATTCTAACTTACGTCTAATCATGTACCTTTAATATTATCCACCAATCTAAATCTATTTTTTAAACATTAACCAATTACGAAAATACATACAAAGGACTCTAACAAAATATCGTCCCGCGGCGGCCGCGGGTTAGATCCTAGTTACATGAGAAACTAAAACAACACCAACGTACAAAACCAGGAAATCGCCAAATTGTAGTAAGACCCTAAAACCAACTTAGATTCACATATTCTCCCCCTTGCCTGCTTTTTCTTATTTCTTTACAGAACAAACCCCCAAAAAGAGACCAAAAGGTTTTCATAGAGATCAAAAAAGGCTGAAATATGTTACATTCAAGTATGCTTTTTTCACCTTGGCTTTGGTTGAGATGCAAATGATAACAAAGGCTGGATGAGTCTATGATGATGCGACGTGGCCTGAGATCGGTGTAGCATCTCAACCATTGATGGAGTTTGGTAATAAGCCTGGACAAAGCTTGAACCGTCTCCTGATTCTCCTCTTGCTGTTGCTCTTTGCCATGAGTGTGAACTAAGTCCAGAAAGAATGTAAGCTCTTCCTGATGCCTCGTAGACATGCCTACTCGCCATTCTTTCTTGCATTTCCTTTAGCTCTCTGTCCAAAGCTACACAAAACCCGTCACCTGATTTTGCTGAGACTGTCTCTGCCAAAGCCAGTCTGAAATTCTGGATAATGGTAACAGCTGCGGCTAAATCTTCTCCCTCAGCTAAAGCTCTCGCCTTTGCCATTGCCTCCGCAGCTAGAAACCTGTTTCTTTGCCTGTCTACTTCAATGGACACAACAACTTCTTGACCAATTGTTTCTGGTCTTTGAATCTTAAGCACATGACTTTGAAGCGTCACAATTTCTTTTGTCAAAAGATCTTTGTAGACACATCTCATTTTCAGAAGCGGCGTCTCGTTTCCATCTCTCTGAGCTGGGATGTTAATAGAAATCAAGAAATCCCTTTCTTCATCAGCGTAAAGATCACCAATGTCGACACATCCTGACCGACCATCACCAGTAACAAGGCTCGGGTAACTCCCAGCTTTTATCGAGCTAAGATGAACATCTGAGCACATACCATCGATTTCTAACCGTAACTCCTGCACTGCAACGCTCAATAGTCCTCCAATGCACTGTGCAAGAGCATCTTGGATCACAGATTCGCTCTCAATGAAAGAGAAAGTTCCCCCAGAGGTTTCAGAGACAGAATGCATCAATGAAGCATCATGATCTGATCCAAAACCAAAAGAATGAACCGGGATCTGAAACCGCTTGCTTTCACAACCGTGCATAGACAACGGGAGTAACAATTTGTAGTTTGGATCTGGTTGGTTCATAGTATAGGTGTCTCGTCCATCAGACAAAAGGATAATGCTAGAAACAGGATTTTTATCTCTTCGATCTTCCATCACCTTGACACCTTTCCTAAGACCTTCAGCAATGTTGGTCCCCCCACTTGCAACCAGTGAGTTAACAGCTTGAAGGGATCGGTGCCTTCCAGCATCAGACATCTTGGTCAAAGGGAATAGACGACGAGCAGTAGAAGAGAAAGCAATAACCGAGAGCCTATCATTTGAACCAAGGTTTTGAATCACAAAACCCATTGCTCGTTTGAGCAGAGCAAGTTTAGTTCCCGCCATGCTACCACTGATGTCAAGCACCGTGACAAGATCAATTGGAGCTCGGGGATACCGAGAAATCTGATTGTTGAGGGAGTTAGCATTTCCAGTAACCATGGCAGCAGCTCTGAGATGCACCAACACATCAAACTTTTCATGGGACTTAGCTCGTGGTACAGCAGAAACCTCAGGATATATTTTCAAGTCCATCATTCTAACAGGTTGATTGTTCTCCAAAGCACCACTATAGCTCTTCCCAGAAACTAGGAGCTGCTGCTCTAACCGTTCATCATCATCAAACATAGATGGCTCAGGAGCCAGAACTCGTCCTTGATTCATAACACGACGAGGTGTAGGTAAGCGGTTGACAAGGCTAATAGCTGCATCATTGTTATAAGACCGAGCAAATAGATAAGGAAGATCAAAACTTGGGTGCTGCATTGGGATTTCTTTCCAATTAGCACGGCACACCGGGCAAACTTGGTTCCCGTGTTTCACATTAGAAGCAATGCAGTGAAAATGAAACGAGTGCGAGCACTCTGCAGTGAAAATCGCATGTCCTCCTCCTTCTTTCATCTTCTTTAAACATATAGAACATGTCTGCTCATCAAAAAGATTAAGCAAAAAAGTATTGAGTCCTTGCTCTAGAGGTTCAATAAGTTCATTATCAAAAAGAAAATAAACAAAGAAACTAATCAGTTTCAAGACAACTTGTTGTATCAGAGAAACAAACGACCCCAAGTATAACCGATATTAGCATTTCTAATTGTCCAGATATAGAGAAAGAAACAATCTTTCACTTTATTACAGCTACAAACAGGAGGATCACTAGAAAATCATGGATTTTTATAGCATGTTCTGTAATTCAATAGCTCAAGAACGATGAGCACAATAGCAACCGAGTAAAAAGGAACCAAATCCAGCATATATCCCATCTTCATAAAGAAACAATACTCAGAAGCAACACTATAACTAGATTAATTAAGAATTAAGAAAAAAAGAAAGAAAAACAAGAAGAAGACAAACTCATATCCAAAGTCAACTCATTATCATATAACCAAAAAACAAGGAAGTGGAAACAAGATTGAGAAAGTGGGTCTTGTAAAGAGCAAACCTTTGAAGATTTAGAGCTGTTTCTGGATAATTTGAGACCATGAGAGGAAGGTGTTGGGGTCATGGGCCAGTTGAGAGGAGAGAGCAGAGCAACATCAGATAATCTCTCAGTAGAATTCAAAGCAGTGGGTGAATCCTCTAAGGTTCTTGGGAGGTATGTGCAGAGATTCAGACCCAAAGCCAGTTTCATTCTCCTCCATTTAGTTCCCATTTCTTTGGATTGAGTAACCTAGAAACACTCAAGAGTCCAAAGGGAAATCAAGAACACAGGAACAAATAGACTTGAAGTGTTGAATTAACGAGAGATATGTTTCTCAGTGGAGTATGATGAATCAGTGGAAGTGTTTAGTGGTGGTGACGAGAGAGAGAGTGAAGAAGAAGAAGGAGAAGAAGAAGGAAGAAGAGATTGAGGAGGATGCTTTGAGATTCGCGACTATTTTGACCTTTGTTTTGGGTCTTGTTAATAAATCCAGAAAATATAAAGGAAAAGTGAATCTACAAAGTTAATTAATGCTTCTGCTTTTTGCCATATAAATCATTTACGTTTGTCAAAAGACAAATCATTTAACTACGTATTCTACTATACAATATAACTACTATTTGAAAAGCTAGAGAAAGAGTTTTCTTTTCTAATTGTCAATATCAAAGTTTTTTTTTTTAATGTTTGTTTTACAAGAAACTTAATGACGACTAAATATAATTAAAATACTGTTATGAGGGATATTTGACCATACAACATTGTTATTTTAAAATTTTCTATAAACTTTCCACAAATTGTATTATAATATTATTTAGTAGTATTTAATAACTAAATTTTATTGATTTCATTATTTTATAATATATATAGTTTTTGAAAGATATCAAATTGCATATTAAAATTTTGGTATAATAAAGCCTTCTTTTTTTTTCCACAATAATAAACCCGTACTAATGAAAAATTATACCAACAATCTGATAGCAAAAGAAATTAATAGATATACTTATGAAAGTTGGGATGAAAAAAAAAGCTATGATGAGAGGAAATGAAATGATAGAGTAGTATGATGGAAACAATTGATATACAATACTCCTTGTGCGATTAATAATGATAAGTGAGTTTTCATTTGATTCGCACATGACACTGTGATGATGAGGTTTTGGGAGCACACGTGCATTACTTCATCTCCTTTTCACCTTAAGTCATAACCCTTATAATTTATGCCTTCATCCCAGCTTCTAGTTTGTAAATTTCTTTTATAAAATCAAAGTAGTCTTTTAATGTTTCAGACTGAAACTTTCAGTAAAGGACTTGAACTTATAAAATTTTGATGAGCAGATATCCATATTCTTTTGCAGAGGGAAGAAAGATGCCATTTTTTTAATATAACCGGAAGATTTTTTTAAATANCGAAAATTTTTTTAAAAATTTAACCCAATTTTTTTTTTTTTTTTTTTTTTTTTGTCAAACTACTGAACTCAAAATTAATCCTTCCAACATGTAGAAATTCAGGTGTTATTTTATTTAAAACGTTAATAATGGTCAATGATAATTGAAATTGCGGAAAAATGACTTGAATGCTAAAGTTGTAGAAGTATGCTATTTTGTTTCATTTCACTTTTCAAAAATCAGCTTTACTTTATTTGATCAATGAAAATCAACTTATATTTCTAATCAAAAATAAATGCGACTATATAGAAAAAAATTAAACATGTTAATAATTTTACTGATATACAAATGCATATTAAACTAACAACGATTATTTTATTTTTTTAAAATGCTAAAGTTTCTCCTTTTTTCATATAAATATTTCAAAATTAGCTACTAATAAAAATGTGTACAAGTTGCACTTTGGTAGAAACGTGATAGGGAAAACAAAGTGGCTACTTTATCTCGAAGAAAGTAGCTAATGCAACTAAAGTCAATATTGTGGTGCGTCCGTTCGTAAAACACTAGTTAATCAAAATATGTCATTTGACCATTGTAATAAAGATCATCGGCAAAATGAGACGACAACAATCATGAGCCACATTAACTGATGACACACAATGATTTCCATCACATCAATAATCAGTGTTTGCTTAGAAGATATAGGTTATGAATGGTAATATGGACCGCACCCAAAACCGCACCACAACAGTGTTGTAACAGTGTCAAAATCTCTGCATATACATATGTATCTATATATTTTCGTTACTATTTGAACCGCACCGCACTTCTCCCGCACCGCAAAACGCAGTCACCATTCGAACCCTGTATATTGCTTCTCTGTCTATTAGATACCGGAGAAACACCAAACAATCGTGAAACATCTGCTCTTAAGCAATCTCACCTAATCGAAATCATAGCGTACAAAAAGCTCTAATTTTTTCCGATGGCACTAACAAAAATGCTAACATGACATTTTTTTGGTAAAAATGCTATGATAACATAAGTTGGACATTTATCCAAGCTTGCTCTTATAAGACGATTGAAAACGACTTATGATGCGTACACGGTTTTGATGTATTGTTTAATATCATGACCATTAATTATCACGAGTGTGATCATACTCTTTCAAAAAGTGAGATTGACAACATAAAATATGATGTGTGCAGCGAATAATTATGAGTAATTAGTGTTGTCATCAACGCTATACCTCACCTATTTCAATATTATTATTTTTCTCATGTGCATAGTTATGCGCTTGATGTCAAAAAAGAAATAATATGTACAATTATGCGCCTTCGTCATTACTACTTTACACTACTTTCCAAGTCTTGATAATAATCTGTGTATTTGACTAAAATGATTTTGTAGAAGTATATTTTCCATTTGATGAATAAATAACCGTAGGGTTTTGAGGTACGTAATACGTATCATAAGATTATTGTAATACCGAGCCAAGTTGAAGCCTTGGAGAAGCAGCTATCAACTTTTAGAAATCAGAAGTAGGTGACTGATTGACGCTAAATGTTCGGTTTACTGTAACGATTGACTATTTTAAAGATGGTTTGACGGATAAAGCATCGTAGTACACCATAGACCAGACCCACTAACAAAAATTATTTACGCTCGTCAACTACTAAAGTTGTAAATTTCCTTTATAAATTTACAATATTATATAGTTACTAGAAACATAATGGTAAATTTCGGATTTTGTTATGTATGCTTGTATTCTCAAAAACTGTAAACATTATGTATGCTTGTATTCTCAAATATTAATGTCAAAAACTGTATTATATATATAATATTATGTATATACTTTAACAGTGACATCTAGATTTTAAAACAAAATTTGAAAAAATATATATAAACGACTTTACAAAATATTCTCATTGGGGCAATCATCTGCTTTTGTTAAACTCGATTAATGAGGGTATTTGTTCGCATTAGAGATGTAAACAACTATTAATAACATATAAAACACGAATAGGTCAATTTGTGTGTCCAAGAAGTGTCGTGTGTGTCTCGAAGATATTATCGAAGTGTTTGGTTTTTGTAGGATTGTCGAATAAGGCCACACAAAAAACTTTGAAGGACGGAAGCCGAAGGGCTCGAGTGGTCAATGTCATTTGGTCAAACACATGTTACGTTAACAAAATCATCCCAACATTATTCTCGAATGGCTCCACTTTTGACGTTAACTTCTACTTTGCACTATTATATACTAGAAACGTAGCCTCAACTTTCCAGTTGCAAACAGATGTCTGTAATATAAGATCTCATTGGTCCATTCATGTTTTTATGTACCTAATGCTTAATCATGAACTTTTTTTATTTATAATATAAAAGCTTTCAACAAATAATACTCATTAATTTACATATATATAGGAAACATTTCAAAAAGAAAAAGAATAAACTCGTAGCAAATCAGCAGTAAAACAAAATTGAACACACAACGAAGTCAAGAAATAAGATAATACTATATACGGTCAGGAACAGTCGATATATTGCTATAACAATGCCGTCACTAATAGAAAAACAATTGGAATTACCCAAGAAGAACGACATGACAGCTGTGGTGTTGTAGCTAATTAATAGCTTGCACTTACCAACTTGGATACATCAAGATTCAAATTTGAAGGCACCAAAAAGAAAAGTAGGTAAAAGAGAAAAGTTTTGAGCCAAAAGCAAGAAAATGAAATAAATAGTAAATGAAGATAAATATTTTCTAATATCCGAGGACGAGTATTTTTTTTTTATCAATGGCCTTTTTTGTCTATTCCCACTACCTTTTTATCATCTTTTGTTCTTGAAAAATACTAATTTTTTCTGAAAGCGACGAATATTTAAAAGCTTAACTTTTTTTAAAAAGAGGGCATCAAAAGAAAATTTCTCAAATCTTTTTGCCATGCAGTTTTGTTTATTTCTTTGACGCTGCAAGGAAGAAAAAAAACACCATGACAATGACTTCCATATCCTCACACAAATTATAAAAGATTGAAGTAAATACGTCAAAGTTTGGAGGATATATCCTCTCTTTGGCCACTATATGATTCATATAGCGGTTGTCACTTGTAAGTTTGGAAGATTAGTATATAGGCTTTGGTTTTAGTATAGTCAAGTTAAGAAACAAGAAAAAGAGAAGTTTTATATGGAGAGGTAATATTAAAGAACAGATAATCAAAAGGTGTTCATTGATTGAGGTGGAGGATAGGATTCCCTTTATAGTGTCTCTTTATGTCTCGCACTATTTCTGGGCAAAGTCAACCGCAAAAGCTGAACTCTTTTAATCATCTTTTTAGTGTTTTCCGTCTTTAAAATTGTAAAAACACTTGAAATTTGCTGGCAGCTTCCATGCAGTACATGTGAGAATCAGTCCAAAATATTGGGTCTTTTTGCTGATTACTAATGTATTAATATACACCATCCTCTACGGGTTTATACTCTAGGTTTCTCCGGCTCTACCAAGTCCGGAGAGTTAGGATTACATAGCAGTTATCATATTATTATATATACAAGTTGGATCTTTCAAATGCTTTTGCACTAAAATGAAAAAAAGTGTGAATGGGAAATTTGAAACTTTAAGCCACAATATGCAACATTGTAACGCCTACAGTTGTTTTTGATATATGCATATTCAATGTGAAAGCACCACTGACCAACAACAGTTGGTGCTTTTATAAGCATCTGCAATATAAAAACACCTTTTGATGACTTCTAAACTAGAAATCATGTTTAAGGCTCTGAAGCTTTGGTGAGTAGACAGTTTATGATCTGCTTAAGCGATACCGAACAAATAAAAAGATGTTGTCTCTGTTCATTCACGTTTTCCACTGAGTCTCCGTTTACTTCAGAAGGGACTGTCATCAAATTTCAAAATCCTTACAATATTTCTAGTTCATGTAAGATTCTCTAAATTCACATTAATCGGTAAAGCACAAAGTTCTCAGTTAAGGATGCTCGACGAGGATTGCAATTCAATCAACCGGGTTTAATTTGTTAAACTGTTTCCTGCAAAATTAACCTCTTACTTTACAACAAAGTATAGTCTCCCGCCATCGCTGCTTGGATCCACAAGTCCCAGACCTCATTGAAGATCTAGCTACTCTTCCCAGAAACAGCTGCAAGAAGTGGTGACCAGAGAAAACAAGTTTCTGAATCTTGTCTCACTTCACGATTAAGGTCTACAAATTCTTCAATGCTTTCTTACCTTTTGTTTGCACTAAAGATGTCACTATTCTCTGCCAAAAGCTGTTCTCAGAAGAGGCCTGTCCTCCTGCGATTCTCTCAGCCGCAGGACTCATGTCATGAACAAATTTCACAGATTCAGATAATCGGTTGAGAAGATTCATCAATGCAATCACTTCGTTCCTTTGCAATTCGAGCTGAAAAAGAAAAACAACAAAGATATCTGTTGCGTCACTAAAATGCCATTCCCAAGGGAGAATTAAATAAATATACAATGCATCAGTTCCCATTAACTGGACAATGCGTCTCAAGTTGTGTAAGAAACGCACACTATGACGCAGATTGTCTTCCCCGTTGACAGTGAACAGGATTTTCAGTGCAGTGCCGAGGCCAAGAATCTGGAGCTTTCCCCATAGACGGCATTTCTCACAGCCTACACAGTCCATTATTGCACTGCAATCAAGGAATAAAAAGAATTAAACTTTTGACCAAAAAAAAAAAAATGAATTAAACTTAGCTAGTCAGTAGAAGATTTATTACTCCACAACAAAAGAATAGGAACAAGCAGAGATTCATGCTGGAAAAGAAAAAGCTAGTTAAGGATTCAAGAAGGACCTTATGTTTCTGAACTGTTTTTGTATTTGTTGTTTCAGTTCTGGTCCACGTTGGCCTTTCCAGAGCTTAGCTTCATCAAACGGTACTGGACAAGCTGCTTTAGTTTTGGGGTCACTAACTACTTGCTTCACCAGAGATTTGGTCTTCAAGTCCTCAATGACATTACCAGTGTCATATTCAGCCTCTCCTAAGTAATCTTCTGCCTAAAAAATCATGAAGGAGAGGAAGAAACGAATTGTGATTATTCTACCCCTTTTCCTTGGATTCGCACAAAGAAAAGTGATTAGTAACTGACCTTTGTTACTGCTCGAAGAACAAACAAAAATGTGAAGTATAAGTTCTGAACGCGATCCGGGTATCTTAACACACGATCATACAGCAATGTCAGATTTTGACCCCACTGAAAAACACACCAAAAAGGGGTTAGACAACGTATAATCTGAAGCAACGTATATTGCGGGTAAGACAGATTTCGTGAGGCAGATCTTACCAAGTTTGTAGCTTCATCAAGTAAATAATCTGAAGCTATATGAACTGAAATAGATGAGTGAAGACCAGAGATCAATTTGTACAGTATCTTTTCTTCTTGGCATGACACTTCAGATTTATCTACTCGTCACATAGAAACCAGTATAATTGCAGGGGTTAGATATCCATATGAATTGATCAGCCACTTGGAGAATACGAGAATAAAGAAACAGATAGAGAAAAGAAGAAACACTTTGGATCGGTGAAGCTTACATTTGGGACAGTTCTCAGAGTATATAGCATCCCATATCCTTCTAGCTGACGGGCCAATATAGCCAGTGTACCGTTCAGGATTTAGCAGAAGATTAACATATGTCATTTCATCTGCAATCATGTATTCGGTCATCAAGAATTGCATCTAAGACAATGCGATTCAACACTTAAAAGTTAAAACGCTACATGTTACATATGGTCTCATGAGCCATTTATATATGAACTGAAGATAGAGTGTTGACATGTGAGTACGAAATGCATAGAACATAAAAAAGAACTACGAAACAAAAATGAATAAGATTGTTAAGAAAAGTTACCGTTGTCAGTTTCATCATCACTTGTCCAGGGATTGTCTGTGACAGTCCAACCCCCGCTGAAAGCTCTTGTGTCTACGGTACGATCAACAGTAGCTTGTGGTTTCCCTTCTTGACAAACAGTATTGTATTGGCTTAATGGCTTCTTAAAAATTTCAGGGAACTCGCTTTCAGGACATTCACAAACACTGCAGTCTCTTAACCGGCACATGCCATCATCAGGCCAAAACGGGCAATCACACCACAGTTTAACCTATTAATTGGATACAGAGCTATCATAACACAGACCTCCAAATCCTCTAGACTCTTGTTTCAAGTGAAAAAAAAAAAGTCATACTTTCATAATCAAAGAAAGAGGAACCAACCTTGAAATATCTGTAAAATGGTGTCTTAACAAGATCTTGAAGCAATGGATGCAACACTTCAGTGTTTAGCCGATTCACAGTTTCATAATCACAACAACAATCTTCGACTATCCCAATGTACTTCTGCTGCTCAGCCTAAACAAAAATCAAAATGACTGAGAAGTCGAGTATACAAATCAAATCAAACTAATCGCTGAGATTCAAAGCTAATCTCATACACAGAAACACTAACTAATCTAATCTATTATACAACCACGAGCTCAAGTAGACGAACATCAAATTCGCGCTATCCTAGTTTCCAATTCAGAAACTTACAAGAGCTTTTAGAGATACCTAACCTGACGGCAATTGCATATTTTTCCGGTAAGCTCAGAAATCGACGAATTTTGAGTATTCAAAAACACAGCAGACACGACGGCTAAAATAACGGCAGCTATAGCTCCGATCAGCAAAATCCAGCGTTTTCCCGATCCTTCCTCCTTCCCCTTCACGCTTCCGACGTCCGTCTCCGCCATTCGCACTATCGCAAAATGGAACTAAATCTGTGATACGAAAAGAAGAAGTGTCTCTCTGTTAGTTTTTTGCTCTGAGGAAAATCTGACATAGAAGACGAGAAATCTCCTGCTCGGGCGTTTCTCAAAACCGCAGCTCTGCCAAAAAAAAGTCAAACCAATCTCGATCACATAAAGTCATCAAATCCAACGGCTGGGATATTTTAATATTTTCCTTATAATTCCGTAGACTCTCTTTACGTATAAAGAACATATAACGATATAATGTATGATCGATAACGTTGATTTATATCACTGATTTAAGAACATAAAGTGTATTTCTTGTCCTGCAAAATGTAATTAACTTGCTTAAAAAACAAACATTCCTAATTTCCTAAATTATTCATCCCTGCTTCTGTTTCTTTGTAGTGTCGACCTCAGAAGAATCGCATGGCCTGTTTGATTTCTTAGAACAAGATTTCAAAGTCCCTTTTGCATCATTGTTTCCTTCTTTAACATTCAGTGTCTCGGTCATTGTCTGCTCCTCATTTCCAGCTGCGACATCTTCCCTTGTGATGTTACAGGGCGTACCCTCATCTGTTTCCTTGCCTTCTTCTTCTTCTTCGGGTTGTGAACTTGTGATGGCTGGAGAAGCACAGTATTTTTGATCTATGGCTACCCATCTGAACATAGAACTGAGCTTTTTACCTTCCAACGACTCGACGAGAAGATTCAACTCATCCATAGTGTACCTATAGAGAAAACTCTTTCTGTCACTTGGACAGTCACAGAGCTTCCTCATGTGGCTCAGACACGAGTAACGATCAGCAGAGCATGAACATTTAACAGCGGAAAGATACAAATCCCCCAGACATACACAGCATTCCCGTTTGCTCACAGCATCATAAGTCGTGTCCATCCTTTGCGATTCTAGTGAACTGCTAAGGAATTCACGTCTGTTTTTCTCCTGCTTAATCCGTGACTACATAAAAGAGAGAAAAAAAAAGGAAGCAAAAGGTTGTGAGGAAGTTCTTCACGCTACACAGGTTTGGTGCATAATCGAGGAATAAAACAGGCAAAGACAGCGGTGAGCATACCTTGACAATGTTGGAGAATATCCCGTCCTTCCCACAAGAATCATTCCATCTCGTGAAACATGCTGTGTTTTTCTTGGACAAAGCATATTCCTTAAGGTATTTCACAGCTTCCCTTGAAGCACTTAATAATAGCTTATCATACGATATTAACGACTTTTTACTCTTCTCTTGATTCAGCTGAACAGCAATATCCCCATGGGGCAACCAATCAAGGGGAGCAAAATTTGCTTTCTCCAAACAGTTGAAGCCACAGTCAAAGGCAGAGTAATACGACCCTGGAAATATAATAACATACTGGCCAGGGTTCTGGACACAACGGGTCACTGGTATACCCTCCACGATCAATTGATAAGGAGACGTTATCATCACCTGCCAAATGAATTGCTTCCCTTGTAAATGAACCACAAATGAACTATTTAAAAGCTCACTAAAAGTCATCAAAGTTATGATAGGCTTTGCTTTGAACAGATAAATCCAAATACTGTGTGATCCTCTATGGCATGTCATGAGCGTTTTTATGCTGAACAAAAATAGATCACAAGTGGAATCGTTGTTGGCGACTCTTCTGTTTATTTGCTTTCTGAGTTTTGAAAAGAGTAACTTGCATTGATTCTTAATGTGTTCAAATACTTACAGTATCAAGATTCTTCTTTGGCTGTTCTCTAGACATCTCAGGGATTAAGCTCTTCATGGTAGCCTCAAACTTAGATCGATGACATCCCGCTACAGTATACCACACTCTAGGAGCGCCCACGTGCAAACAGCTGAGAGAGTAGAGTCTCTCCTTCTCAGATTTCTGTTCAGAAACAGATGTTACAAGAGATAAATATGAGATTATACAACCAAATTAGATTTAAAATCTTACAATGCTGCAAAATTTATTCTAGTGAGCTTGCAAAAAAGATGCTATGTCTGGCCTCTGGGTTGACCAGTTATGCTTTCAGATAATGACGACCATAGCTTGACATCAACTTTAAAACTTACCCAGAACTGGGAAGACAACCACGATCCTACACTTAGGCGAGGAACACAAATTGATTCGCAGTCTTCTAATGATAGAAGAGAACCAGGAAGCTTAGCCGTATTGTTCAGATTCCAACCTGATGATTTGTACTTGCAAGATTCAGATGGTGCAGGCAAGGGAAATCCACTGCCAAACATTCTGGTGTCTAGATCATTGCCATAAAGCACCTAATTTACACGACAAGTTAGTATTATAGCCCGTTTGATATATAAAAGCAGTAGGCTTGATTTTAACATTACCCCCATTTCAACAAGTGGACTCTCAACAAGTTGTCTATACTCTTTTTCAATGTCTGCCACAGTTAGCTCCTCTGAATTTAGTGATGGAGATGAGTCCTTGGAACCCAAAACCTCACCTTTCATGCTAAAATGACTCTTCTTGCATAAATCTGCAAAGTCTTTAAAGGCCTTCAAAGTATGCGTTAGACCGCGTTCTATTCTACAAAACTTAACCTCCTCAGATGCAGCATCATCACTATCCGCATCAACCTCCTTCTTAATCTTTGGGTTCTCGGTATGAATTCCATCAAAGAGCTGAACTTGAGGGGCAAATCTAGAAACCTCCCATATTTGTTTCTCCTTGAGAAGACATGGAGGTTTCCATGAAGGAGGAGGAACAACACAACAGATTCCATATGGCTCAACTCTGTCACGCAAGCTTGCTATGTATGAGAGTGTGTCAGTGAATTCCTGATGATTCAGAAACTCTGGGTTAGAAGATAAGGAATATATTTCTCTGTAAGCGTACATATTTGTTTACCTAATATGATGCAAAGCAGTTTAGTACCCTAATTTGTGTTTCATAAAAGGAAAGTAAAACTGACCTCTTCGGTTGGGTTGAACACAGGAGCTTCCTTAAAGACTTCGGTCGCAGAGACTTTGAGTCGCAGTCTTCTCCGTACCTGTGAAAAGCATTTGTTCATACTTTAGTAAAGAATGCAAAAGACTGAACATACAATCTTGATACCTACATTCTCATACGTCTAAAAGCATAGTAGAACACTAGAGCTACCTGAATCAGCACATCAAGCTTCAAAGTGTTCATGCTAAATCAATTAGAACACTAAAACCATAAGCGGCTAATAGGGATATAGAATCCACAACATGAAAATTTCCGTCTTGAGTAACATCTTATACATCAATCAATTGTAGTGTCTATTAGTAGCCATGACTTGGCACATATTCCAGAAAAATCCCCGTTTTGAACTCAAAGAATGTTTTTAATAGACAAAATAACTAAGAGATAATAGGAACACATAACTTTTTTGATAAAACAAATTGGCTCTTGCTCTAACAAAGATACCCAAAAGACCTTCCCAACAAGGTGTAGAACCCTTGTCCTCATGGCTACGCTAATAATTCTCAAATAACTCTCTACCCTATACTGCTCTTCACAACAGCATACTAAGAAAAACTACTCTATATGGAATAAAGAGAGGAAAGAGGTAGACATAGTTATGAGACCTCAGTTTTTTTCGGCTTTAAGGCATCTGAGCTGGGAATTGTGTGATCATGCACTATCCACGGTCGGTTTGCAAGTAACTTATTGAAACTATCTGCATTATCTGTGCCGAATCCAGTTGTCTGCTCTTGTCTCGAAACCGACCTAAAACTTTCGTTGTCTCGGCATACATTCCTCAGCACGAACGATGTTTGAGATGCAAAACCTGGCGGAGTTGAAATTCTGTCCATATTTCCAGATTTTAAATACGTGGGCACGCCTTCAATGCCCATAAAACCTTATAGCCACCCAAAAGATTAAATTCCTGAAGTAGAAATAAATTGAATTTCAGAGGAGATCAATAAAGATTCAACTTCTTGTAAAACGAGAATTAGTAATAACGGGTGTCAAGAAAAGACTAGATTTTTAGAAGATTCGATCATTAAAAAGACCACAGAACAATAACTAGTAATAAGATGCTCTTCTTGATTAGTCTAGGAAGTAGGAACCTACACTCCTACGAAATTAAACCAAATATCATTAGATAGCATCTAAACTGTAAATTGGGGAATCTTGATCGATAAATATCTTCCTTCCAATACTCATAGCACTGTTTCCAGGTCAATTACGAAGGAGAGCCTTCTTCTTGACATGTCAATTCATATGAGTCTTTACTCGAATAACTCGTTCTTGTTTCCTAAAAATTAAAACTTTTTTTCAAAATAATCAGCAAAGGAAACTCCTTTTCAACCAGAGGATGTGATCCAAACACATGAAAACTATTGTCAGCCCTAGGCTAAGATTGATCCTTAGCTAGAGAATCAAACACTTCTCGTAGAAGTATCGGAACTTGGGATACAAAAATCTAAAATTGGAAGACGAAAAGAAGGAAACTTTGATACTGTTTAGCCATCGAAAGGTTCCAAAATTTTCAGACGAGAAGCGAGTAGAACACATACCCGGACGAAGTGAGATCCGAAGACTTGGTGACATCACAAATCTAGCCAAGGGCAGGGATATTAAACATTAAACGGTCTCCGTGAAGCAAGAAGAGATAGAGATGCTCAATTGGGACACCTTGTTGGAATTGAATCAACAAAAAAAAAAAAAACGCCTCTCGATTTTTATCCGTCAAAAAACCTAGTTCCGGCTTCTTTTTGTTTGCCATGTCAGCACATAAAAATAACACGTGTTATTTTAAATATAAAAAAAACAAAAAAAATCACATGAATATCCCTATTGTTTCCCGAGTTTAATTTTGGCTCTTCTTTATATCATATTTTATGTTTTCTGAATATCAGATTCAGTTGTTGCGAAATTTTGTTTTCGGCTAGCTTTTTTGTATTTCAAAACCATATTTTATTTATCTATTCATCTCTTGTACTCCCTCCGTATTTTAATAAGTGTCGTTTTACAATTTTTGTTTTTTTGAATTAGATGTCGTTTTCAAATTTTTATGCAAAATTTATTACTTTTTAATGTTTTATGACGTCATCAAACATTAAAAGGTAATAAATTTTGCATAGAAATTTGAAAACGACATCTAATTAAAAAAAACAAAAATTCTAAAACGACACTTATTAAAATACGGAGGGAGTATATAATAGAATAATTTAGTGAGAAAAAAAAAAATCATCGTTAACTTCTTCTTCACGGTTTGTAACTTCAGTTCTGGAGGAACTATTCCAAACTCTCTCTTCTTTCTCCAGCCTTTTATTTCGAACGTTCACCGTCAAATCCAAATTATCTTATTTATTAGGATCAAAACTGTTGTTTAGCAAAGTTTTCTATATGTTGGTAGATTCGTATCAGGGAATAATACTATAATAGTTCCGAAATTGATGAGATCTTTCTTTGCACGCTCAAATGTATTTTCATTATGGACCATTAAGCTTTCTAGCGGTGTGGGCATCAATCTTTCTGGTGGGCTTCTTTGTCAAGTCGTAACTATAGAAAAGGCAAGTTCCAATGTTTGTGAAACAAATGTGGATTAATTCAGTTTGCTAAATTCTCTATTTCTGATTTTCTGTGTTTTGTTTTTTTTTTTCTCTTGATTGGTTCTTGAATGCTTTCATATATATACCTTCCAACTTCAAGGGTATAATAGAGAAGGTCATAATAAAATCTAATCCTGGAGTGATTCTTTATAACGATGGTCGATATATGGAGATGTAATAGTGTTTACTAAGGATATATGAAAGTTCTCAGACTCAATTTGTCAATGTGTTCTATCCTCTCTGCTTTAAGATACATTAAACTTAATTTAAATCATATTGTGACAAAATTTTGATTATCTGTATCACTGTATGTCGAGTTAGAAATTCAGATAACAATATCAATTATATTAAAAAATATATATGGTAAAAAAAAATATATATATATATATGGTAATAATCTTTTTAAGCCCAAATGGATGGTTCCATATATAGGGTTTATAGTTTTTTTGTTTTTTTTTTTAGTTTATATAGGGTTTATAGTTTTTATTATATAGTTATAATAGTAAATTACATATTGTATAAGTTGTGCTAAACATCAAATAAAAACACAACCGACAGTTTGTTGAGGACAAAAACTTGTTCTATCCCTATCTTAGTAATAAATAAATAATCCAAAAAAAAATATGTTTATGTCCACCAATAGTCAGAAACATTAAATGCTATTGCAGGTATATATATTTTATTCAATCTATAACCTTGCAACAACAAACGGTAGGAAATTGATCTTAATTCCACCTCATTCGAGGATCACATAATATTTTTTGTCTATTCCCATTCTTAAAAGACATTTTACTTTAATTTGCGCGTGTTTTTTTACCATTTGTAAAGGAAATCCATCTTCTCTATGACTCTATTACAGTATATCTCAAAAAAATATATTCCTGCCATAATGCACTGTGATCCCTTTAACAGAAAAAATAATGCACTGTATGCGACCACTTTCATATGCTTTTTAAGTTTATTTGACACCTAAAACCATGCCCTCAGCAATAAGTTACAATAGATCTTGATCTTCAAAATACTATAAAAAAGTATAATCGCAATTTTCTCTCACATATTCGAGTTACTCAACCTCAAATTCCATCCCCAAAACCATATTTTTATTTGTGTCTCAACTATATCAACTATACTCGAAATTGTTGGAAAAGAAGATGTTTTGTGAGTCCCACTAAGGCACTAACAATAGAAACCACGACCTTGATTATTTCAAAACACCCCTAAACCACTCTACTATCTTCTCTTAAGCGGTTGTTTCACTCGCAAAACTCTTTAAGGTTTTCAATCTCTACAAATCTTTATAGAAAGTGTAAACAATAATTAGTGGACATTTTATTGTCTACTAAACTTATGAAGGATAAAAGAGAAGAAAAATATTACAAAAGGCGTCACCTAAACTATTGGGACTGTTCTGCTATCAGCGTTGCTGTTCTCATTGTCCTCATTTTCTCCGGACATTTCCTCTAGCGACCTCCCTTTAGATTCAGGCACCAAGAAAGTGAAGAGAATACCTAAGAAGTTAACCACACCCAATACAATAAGCGAGTTCCTGACCCCAATCCCTGGAGGATATCCTGCGTCTGTCTTGTTCTTGTCCGGGCTTTGGGCCAAGTACAAGAACCCGAATGCACCAACCATTGCTCCTAATTTTCCTGATGCTGCAGAGATACCGTGACAGGTGGATCTGAACCTAGCCGGGAAGATCTCGGCCGGTACAACGAAGGTTGTAGCATTGGGTCCAAAGTTGGCGAAAAAGAATGTCAACGAGTACATGATAACAAATCCGATGCGGTTCTCCTTGTGAGTCCAGTGGTTGTAAGGAATAGCCAGAGCAAACATAAAGACCGTCATGAAGAAGAATCCCATTAACTGAATCGTGAACCTTCCAATAACGTCGATGAAGGCAACTGTGAACCAGTAACCAGGTACTGTGCTACACAGAGCGATGAGTGTTTGTGCGCGTGCGATCTTGAAAACCTCCTGAATAGCGTTCATGCTTTGTGCGGGAGGAATCCACCCGATCGCGCTGAAAATATCCTTCTGGAACAGGTTTTGACTGTAGAAAGCGATGTCGAGAAGGAACCAGGTTGATGTAGTGCCGAGCAAATGAAGCCCATGGCGACTCATGAATTCCTTGGAAAACAAGGAAAAGGCCTTAGACTTCTCCTTTGAGAGCTCGTCCACTTTCTGTTGTTCTGGCTCTATCTCCACTTGCAGAACCTTAGACATGTCCGAAGCCGCCTGTTTTGCATCCTTAGCAACCAAAGCTGTGTATCTTGCGGTTTCGGGCATCTTAGACCTCGAGTAATAAGTCATTGCCGCGGGGATAGCACCAACCATCAGGATAATCCGCCATACCAAATCCGCTTGAGGAATCGTGGATCCCAAGGCATCATCCGCATAGGCCGGGGCAGGGAACTTAGCTTCAAAAGCAGAGGAAATTATAATAGCGAAAATTCCACCAGCCATGATTCCGAAGCCTTGCATAGCGAAAACCGCAGAGACAAAAGCGCCGCGAGTCTTCTTGTTTGCATATTCAGACATGATCGTAGCGGATAAAGGATAGTCCCCGCCGATGCCAAATCCAAGCCAAAACCGAAAGAAACAGAGCGTGGCCATTACAGCTTTTGGCTCGTGGCCGAAAGAGAGTCCAGAAGCTATTGAACAAAGGACCATGACCATCAACGTCATACCGTAAACTTTCTTCCTCCCGAGCTTGTCACCGAGCCACCCGAAAAAGAGCTGACCGGCGAGGGTCCCACTGAAGGCAACACCATTGACGGCGGCTGCGACATTGGGAGGGAGAGTCCCAGGCTTCTGTGCGCCTTCCACGTGGTAGTAAATACGGCCGAGGAGCTTCGTAACGAGAGAGATGCAGAAGAGATCGTAAGCATCGGTGAAGAATCCCATTCCGGCGATTATGATCGCCGTGAAATGGTACCATTGCGTCTTGGCCACGTCAAGTGCATTCAACACTTGTAATTGATCCTTTGCCATTCGTCTTCTCTGCAATTTCATCAAAAAAAAAAAAAACTCGAAATATAAGTACCCTTTCTATATAGGCAATTTAGGATTGATCAATTGAAATGTCGGCGTGATCACATGTTTGGGCGTTATAAGATCGACCCATGAATCTCATCAGAACGTAACTTGTGGGAATCTCTAACTTGAAAAGATATCATAGATAATATGAATTTTGGTGTTTCTATCCATTTAACTTGCCAAAATATGTTTGAACAAAATTATTATTTTCGGATTCGATCATCTAAGTAAGCATATAATTTCAAGTTATATATATAACTCATTTAGTATGGATTTGCAAAATAAGAAATAATTCGTGACAAACAATAAAGTAGTGTACCTAACTTGAAACTAAGTTAGGCAATTTTACAAGCAAATAGAATTAGCCCCTACTTATATATCAAGCAACATTACAATCACATAAAAGTTTTTTTTTTTTTTTTTGGGCTAAACAATCACATAAAAGTTCTATTTCATTTTTCTCATGTCGTTGATATCACAATTACAACCCATATACCGAACTTGATGTAAGTAAACCTGAAATTTCAAAGCCAATACTAGAAAATTAACATGTGTATATTTTATAAGATGAGGTAGCTTTTAACGAAAACTAGTTTTCATATTTCTGTATATATGATGCTTACTTATTTTGAAAGCAACCAAGCATTTTTTAATCCAAGAAAAGCAAATAATGAAGTGATAATAAAAGTCAACTCTTATTTTCGTCCAGTCCACTCTATATTATATATCCCCCCTATTAATTTCNCCCCTATTAATTTTTAAAAATTTTTTAAAAAAAAAAAAAAAAAAAAAAATTATGTGTAACTCATAATTTAAATGGTTGATTCCTAATTTTTTGGGTTTCGACCGACGTTACCAATTGTTGAAAAGTAAACGAAGAAATGAGAGGTCCATCAATTGATATGAATTTTCAACTATTAGTCTATTACTATTTTGTCTTTACTATAGTTACCCACAAAAGTTGACTTGTGACGTCTAAACTAAATCTGAACACGAAGCCACAAAAACTTAAGTGAGAGTAGGACAGCGAGTTGTTTTGTCTTAATTGCGGACACACCTCTTATTCGAGAAAATATATTTCTTTCTTGAAAAATATATTTTGCATGCCCTTTCCTTTTTTTTTTTTTTTTGATAAATGCATGCCCTTTTCAAATTTTCATTTGTGAATGAATCACGCACTCANCCCCCCCAAAAAAAAAAAAAAAAAAAAAAAAAAATGTCTTCTAGAAATGGGGATACGAGATCCAACAAATACATTTCAAGAGAACTCACCCTAATTGATGATCCAAGAATGTTGGAGAAACAAAAATGAGATTTAAAACAACAATCCAAAATTTGTCAATAAGAAAAACACATAAGACAAGACCAAGTAGAGATTGAAGAGGCAGAGAGGGCCACACAACAACAACAACAAAAAAACGATAACGTCCTAACTAACATTATCTTGCATCCATAAACATAAAATTCAAAAGACATCAATTAAAAGAAAGACTTACAGAAATATACGAAGAGGAGTTTGTGTAGTAGGATTTGATCTGATAGTGTTTTAAGTATTGTCAATGGAGCGTAGAGAGAGAAAATATTTATTTTCCTTTTCTCTGGGGAAAATGTAGAGAGAGAGAGGGAGAGGGGAGTGGAATGAGCGTTGAAGCTGCCTATGAACAAGGACAGAGTTGAAGCGTCTTGAAACGGACATTTTATAAGCTACTCTCTATGAGATATTCCTTTCTCTATTACGGTATATTCTCCATCCAACGATGCCGTTTTAATGCCTTCTATTTTTTCTTCCTTTTTTACCAGCTTTTTTACCGTTTAGAAAAACAACTTATTAGGACACGATGATTCTGTTTTGCTGTTATTATTTTTTCTTAATCTACAAAACAGCTGTTCCACTGTTAATAAGTTCTTTTTTTACTCCTAGTTGACCATGAATTGTTACGGAGCTTACATTCTTCGAAATTGCAGATATTTTGGGATCTTCGTCATTTAATACGGTTTAGGCAGATATGAGTTTCACAAATTCGATTATTGTTGAGAAAGACAATTAATTAAAGGGTGAATGCTAGTCCCGATTATGTGAGATGTATGAATCCAACAGATACTACTGTATAACAGATGGAATAACAAAAATTAATTCTCTGAATCAATTCACCCTCTTAATGACTCCCACAATTTCTCTCTTAGAATTTTCTAGTATACTCCGTATATGATAAATGATGAAAGCACAAATTTAATTACTAGTATGACTATATCTACATACAGTATAACTTTCCAAAAAGAAAGAAAATCATTAATATGCTTTTAGAGCGACAGGTCAACAGAAAATCATCGGCTGCTTGAACATATTAAGGATGTGTTTGTTTTTAACAACGCAATAACGTTTTTGACTTGATATAAACGATGTGTTTTACTCTTTTCTGTCCTCGTCAGGTCCTCTTGTAAGAATCATTTCTTGATCAAGTTAGTATTAGAGTCACCAGGTGAAAAAAACTTGTACAAATCAAATATATGTATTATGTTAAGAAATCAATTTGGTAGATATTACCAAAAAAAAAAAANACAAAAAAAAAAAAAAAAAAAAAAAACCAATTTGGTAAATAGGTATTAAACTGTTTCTTTTTTTTCGTATTAGTCATCAGAAAATAACCATGAGAGCAATAAGCAGAATTGGTTTCAGATCTTGGAAAGCAGAATCCATATCGGCAGGATTTGGTTGGATTTTCTTCGATCGGACCAACA
>OVAQ01000993.1:0-22274 GCA_900406345.1 Erysimum cheiri | reverse complement strand
ATTTCTTCGTGTTTCTATCTCAGTTTTTCGCGGTCCTACAGCAACTACGTCATTGAGTTTCATGATCAGGAGAATCATGATGATGATGATGAGGAAGAGTATAGTCGAAACGTGGTGTGTCTCTGTGGTCATATCTTTTGTTGGAGATGCATGCTTGAATCACACAGACCAGTGACCTGCAACAACGCCTCTGACTGGTTGTCTAGAGACTTGAAGAGCTTATTAGAAGAATCAAACAAATCACAGAGTTTATCCTTGATACTCGAGAGAAGAGAAGAAGTGGAGAATTCGTGTGTAGAACGCTGGAAGCTGAGTCAGGTTTCAATGGAGCAAGCTAAATCCGACCTACAAGCTTTCGAGGAATTCAACATCAAGAAACCGAGTGACTTGACCGAGAAAGACATTACGATTATAAGAGAAGGATTGATGCTGATTGTTCAATGCAGACAATTCCTTAAATGGAGCTGTGTGTACGACTATCTCCACACAGAGTATGAGGCGTCGAAGAGGGAGTACCTGCGAGTCCTGCAAGATCAGGCGACCGCCCTGGTCCAGAATTATTCGGAGACTCTAAAGGAGGAGATAGAAAGAGTCTCGTCAGCTAACTCTGAAAAGTTTTGTTGCGTCAGGCATAAGGTATCCATCTCGACAAGCAACATTGGGAACTACTTTTATCATTTCATCAAGACTTTACGAGATGGTCTGGACGAAGTGAAGGTGAAGTCATACGATGACTATGGTGATCTTTATTGGCTCTGCGACCGCTGCACATATGGAAACACTTGGTTCCATAAGGAGTGTAAGATGTGCCGTGATGATATTGCAGCTCCTGTGGAGCTAAGTGTAATAGACTAAGATTTTTTTTATTTGTTTTGGTGGATTTTAGATTTGAATTTGGTGGTGTTGTTTTTTTATTAATTTCAGAAATATTCTAATGCGATTGTTCTGTCTCGAAGACATCAACGAATTCGTCTCATTTTTTTTACTTCATCTAGTTTTTGGAATCTCCAGAATGAATCATATCTTTGAAAAATTCTAAATGGGTACTGCAGGTTATATATCATCGAGTTACACAAGAAATAACATTCCACAAATCCTAGCATTCCTCTGTGTATATAACTCGTTGAAGATTTTCCTAGCATTTAGACAATCTTTGCATTTAGAATGCATCGAAAGGATGTTTACAATTATTTATTTTAGTTTTTTTAACTTTTTTTTTTCTTCCAAATTTACAATTAATATGTCTATGGAATTGATAATCAATAATTACGAACATTCCTAACTACCAAAAATTGTTTAATAGTAATCTGCAATTAACATTAAGAATTTGGTTTCTTATGCATTTTTTGTGATCCTACATCTATATTTTTTTCTAGCTAGGTAAAATAGGTCAAACCAATGTGAACTAAAAATAGTGTATGCTCATGACATGAGTTCGTAAAATTTTGATATTTTTGTTTCATCATGCAATAACATACCTTTGTAGTTCATCTCGTAAATAGCTCAAGTCATCATCTAATTTATCTTTCAATAATCAAATATACTTTGTAACTAATCTTATTTTGAATTAATTCACAAATGTCTATGTTCCCCGCATAGATCACGAATTATCATCTAGTTATTTTTATAAGTTTTTGGTTCGATAACATCAGATTTTGAATTAGTTTGAATTAATAATTTGAAGTATATTCCAAATTCAATAACATTAGATTTGAGAAGATAGTATTAAACATCAGTAGTGCAATAATAAAGGATTTGACATAAAGAAGGAAATCGTTTTAAATTCTTAGTTGAATACACCTCTTAGGTTTTCTTAAACAGTAACAAAAGATTTAAAACATGAAACTAGCTAACTAAGTTTTTATAATTTTTTTCTTTAAATGTTTTAGGCTTTAATTACATTTTTTTGCTTTATTTATTTCTTTAGTATTTTTTTTAATATCTACTTTTGAGACTAATTTTCTTCATATTCTTGATTTTTTTTGGACAAATTGTATTGTTACCTAAACTAATTCGCGCCATTTGTCAAATACATCCCCTAGATTTTCTTTAAAGAACAAAAGATTTAGGAAACATGAAACTTGCTACCCAAGTTTTTATAATTCTTTTCTTTAAAGGTTTCATGCTTTTATTATAATAAATTTGCTCTATTAACTTTTTTTAAGACTTTTTTTTTTAATTATCTACTTTTGAAACTAGTTTTCTTCATGTTTTTGAACTTTTTTAAGACTAATAGTGTCTTTTACCTAACTTAATTCGCGCCATCTGTTAAGATACATAGTTTTAAATTAAATAAACTTTTTATAAGTTGTCCCAAAAAGAAAAAGAAAAATCAACCTAGACCTATACATAAATTTATTGGATTTTGTAGTTAATATAATTCACCATTTTGTAGCAAGATTAAGGTCCAATGAGATTATTTTCTTAATTAAAAAACTAGATTATCAAACTATAAAATAACATCACAAACAGAATAAGTTTCTACCTCTATATCCCATAAGAGGAGAGTGGAAATCTCTCTTCACCTTCGATTAAATTTTGTTGTTTGAGGAGCAAGCTACTAGTAAGCGTTAATCCTATTCTTTACAAGTTTATCTTTCTCTCTTTAGTAATTTACTAATTTATTGATTTGTTTTTCTGATTTTTGTCATTTTCAAGAAAACAATGGAGGACGATCAACAAAGACCCTACTCGAGAGATGAAGAGAAAGAGATGAAAAGCCTGATCAATAACATCTCGTGCATCTTTATCTTAGATAATATCGATCCCACCGTATTCCTCATGCATTTTAGATGGAGGTTGAAAGATGGTATGCCACGCTTCTATAATAACAAGGAGGAATTATTGGTGGAATTAGGTTTGAAATCACTTGTGATTGATTCGAATCAAGATTTATCTGATTCATCTTGTGGTATTTGCTCCAAGAGTGAAGAAGAATTCATCTTGTCTGAAGATGATGATGATGAGGATGATAGTGATGATGGTGAAGATGATGAGGATGATGCTGATGGTGATAATTATGAAGATGATGACGATGATGAGGATAAGGGTGATGCTGACGCTAATACAGAGGTTGATGTTAACGCTGATGCAGAGGCTGATGGTGATATTGAAGATGATGAATATTATGATTTTCAACTCATCTCCACACCCTTTTGTTCTCACAAATTCTGCAAAACTTGTTGGAGAGAGTATCTTGAGAAAAGTTTCTACTCTCTGGAGAAAAACCTAACTGCAATCTCATGTCCTGATCAAGATTGTAGAGCTGCGGTTGGAAAGAAAACGATTAAGAATCTAGGAGTACGTGATCAAAAGATGTATGATAATTATCTTTTGAGATCTTATCTTGAGTCCAAACAGCTTCCTGCACCGAATTGCAACTAGGCCATTGACGAGATTTGAATTTACTCAAAAAGGAGAAGTTTTTCAATGAAATGCAATATTCCATTTTTTTAATAATCAAGGGTTTCGAGCTTAAGTGTAAGATAATCTTCAAAACTTATGAAACATCATGTTCTTGCCATTATAAACATATACAGTTAAATATCATAATTAATATCATATAAATAAGACTCAAAATATTTTTTCTTAATAGCATGATAAGTTATTAAGTTTCTAACCAAAAATTGGTTCCTTATACTTTGTATAGATTCAATGTTACTAAATAATTTTAAGTATACAAAACTAAATTCGCGCCAAATATCTATTCCGCGCCAAAATTTAAATTTCACTCCAAAATTATGATTTAATTTTTTTTTTTTTTTAAAGAATACAACTATATAAGAAATTTCGCAAAACTATAATAACTTTTTGACCATAAAAACACATTTTTCATTGATTTTATCTACTTATTATAAATTCAGTGTTAATAAATAATTTTTAGTACATACAAATAAAAAAATTGTGCCAAATATTTGTCTTTCATGCTAGAAATTAAATATCATCCCGAAACTCATGATTGAAATCCTAGAAGGAAAACCCAAAGTTTTGTCTACTATATATGATAAGTTTTATCCACAAAAACATTATGAGTTGATTCTTTTTTACTTTGCTTAAATTAAATAGCGCCACATATATGTTTAAGTGATACGCAATTATTTAGGAAATGATATTGTTTTTATTTTATTTTTTTAACATCAAATTCCATTAATTATTTAGGAAATGATATTGTTTTTATTTATGTAACAAACTAATAACCTAATCAGGATTCTTTTAAATGGACCTCTTAATTTGAGGGGGTCAAAGCCATTGTTTCACTGGACCCTAGGGCTTGCCATGAGCGGTCTTTGTTTTTTTTTTGGGGTTGAAAGCAATGAGCGGTGTTTGTTAATTCATCGATTTGTGTTGCACTGATTTTTCATTTTTGTCATTTTCAAGAAAAAAAATGGATGACCATGGAGTGAGACCCTACTCTGTTCTAACGAGAGATGACGTAAGCGAAAAGATGAAGAAACAGATCAATGACATCTCTGAGATCTTCTTGGTATCAAAATCAGATGCGACCGTACTCCTCATGTATCTCCGATGGGACTCGCTTCGTGTTTCAGAGCGTTTGGGTGAAAACAAGGAGAAATTATTGATGGATTCAGGTTTGAAATCAATTGTAACTGATCTCATTCCAGATTCATCTAGCGAGATTAGCTTTGAGACTGGTGATGAGTTTGATGATCATAACGATGATGATGACGATAATGATTTAATCTCCACGCCCTTTTGTTCTCACAAGTTCGGCACAACATATTGGACAGAGTATCTTGCCAAAAACTTCTACTTTGTGGAGAAAATCCAAAATGCAATCTCGTGTCCTGATCAAGATTGTCGATCTGCGGTTGGACCAGACACGATTGAGAGACTAACAGTACGTGATCAAGAGATGTACGAGAGGTACCTTCTGAGATCTTACCTTGAGGGAAACAAGGTATTGGTGATCAAACAGTGTCCTGCACCGCATTGCAATTACGCCATTGAGCTTCATCAGGACAACAATGATGATGATGATGAAGAGTATAGTTTAAATGTGGTTTGTCTCTGTGGTCATACCTTTTGTTGGAGATGCAGACTTGAGTCACACAGACCAGTGACTTGCAACAAGGCCTCTGATTGGTTGTGTAGAGACACAACGAGATTATCAGATGAATCATGGACTGTTTCCTCGAGTAAAACCAAGACAAAGACTTGCCCTCATTGCCTTTGCCTTGTGGAGTCTAATACAATAATGCCCCAGTTCTTGACTTGTGTCTGCAGGTTTCACCCTAATGAAAAAAATATTCTTTTTTTGCAAATTGCAGAGAATTAGATTTCTCTATTTAAGTCTTGATCTTTACTTTTTCTTTGTGTTATCTTGCTTTAGGTTTCGTTTTTGTTCAAGGTGTTTGCGGTCAGAGGAAGCCCACGAAATTGAATCAAAACCCTCTGTATTCTGTGTTAACACAAAAGTGGGGGTTTTATGTGAGGATCGCTGGGATGTGTGTCAGAGTTTACTGGATCAAGCCAAATCCGATCTAGAAGCTTTCGAGGAATCCAACATCAAGAAACCGAGTGTCTTGAAGGAGCAAGACATTATGATTATAAGACAAGGATTGCTGCTGATTGTTCAATGCAGACAAGTCCTTAAATGGTGTTGTGTGTATGACTATTTTCACACAGACTATGAGATCTCGAAGAAGGAGTATCTACGATACCTGCAAGGAAATGCGACTGCGGCTCTCCAAAGTTACTCAAACACTTTACAAGAGCAAAAAGATGTCGTCTTCAGTGCAGCTACTTATGAAGAGTGTAGTTTCTTCAGGCATACGATACCCACGGCTACAAGCGACATTGGTAACCACTTTTATCATTTCATCAAAACTTTGCAAGATGGTTTGGCCGATGTGAAGGTGAAGTCATACAACGGAGGAGCTGGTCCTTTCTGGTACTGTGATCGCTGCACCTATGCAAACAATTGGAACGATACGGAATGTGAGATGTGCTGTGATGATACTGCCTCTCTTGTGGAAGAGCTAAGTGATTTGTCTCTTAACTAGGTTTCTTAAAGATAAAACAAATGATTTAGGAGACATGGAACTTTCAACTTGAGTATTTTACAATTGTTTTGCTATGTAATAATTTCTTATCTAATTTTGAGAGACTAGTTCTATTCACGTTCTTGAACATTTTTGGACAAATAATGTGTTTTTCCCAACTTCACACGTCCTCTGTTTGGAAACTTCACACCAACACCTTGACGCTTCTTCAAGGTTTTCCACCACTGCGTTTTCTTGGCATGACTCTGCAAATTATGCTTTTGTTTCTTTGAGTGCTTTCTGTGTCTCATCAACCCTTCCACTAGCGCGTGAAAGTGCCCACCTCGATGCTGCTTATGTGTAGTAATACCTTTGGGTTCTGTCGTCGTCCGTCTCCTCTCATCTGATTTCTCTTTGTGCTTCTGGTGAAATGTACTCTGCAAATTCTTCCAAGCTGATGGCTTATTCTTGTCGTGGTGGTGATGATGGTGGTGGTGGTGGTGATGATGGTGAAATACTTGTCCTATCTTCTTCTTTAATCTTTTAAACCTCCCCATTGCATTTTTCCTCTGTTTTGCAAGATCGCTTGATCTGGCTCTGTTTTTATGTGGAGGAGAAGTACTAACTCCAGATTCATCATCATCATCATCACTCTCTGGTGGATATGATGAGCCTGACTCAGACGCGGTGTCACTCTCTGCCTGAGTTTCCCAGTTTGAATCAGAGCTTGACTCTATTTCCCCAAAAGTTTCGTCTGATTCTTGCTCAGTAGAAACTAGTTCTTCGTCTTCAGAATCCGAACTTCTCCCAGAACGTGTTTGTTCACTCTCGGTTTCAATCGAATCATCATCCAAAGTTTCAGTTTCTTGATCCATCAAAGTTGGTTTCATACTCGGCATCTTTTGTGACGTTCTTTTACTTTGACTTGGCTTCTTGAAACCAACGGATCTCACAGCAAGAGGTGGTAGTGGCTGCAGTCGTGACAGTACCCGAACAAACTGATCACCATGGCTTCGAACTGTTACATCTGCGCCACTATTCACACTTCTCTGACTCACTGGCATGTAATTGCTTCTTAAACCAGACGTAGAGGCTTGGAAGTTCTGTCTGCGCTCTTCAATAGGATGGGTTACCAAACTACGGGACTTACAAGACCTTGTTCTATCATCAGAGTCCACACGACTAGAAACAAAACTTAAAGCTGAAAGCTGTGTATCGATTTGTTCGATTGCATCAGCGACTTCTTCTGTTAATCCATCCTTACTAGGATTACTTTGAATCTGATTAATAACTCTCAGATCTCGCTTTAACGTTCCTTTAACCTCCAATGGTTTACCACTTTGCGTTGACGACACTGCAGGTGACGCCGTCACAGGAGAATCCGCAACATTCGACGGTTTTAGACTGCGTAAATCCGTTCTAGGAAACAAACCTAACTGTGTTGCAAGTATCTGTAACAAAATTTAAGATTATAGTAACCACAATTCAGAAACAAGAATACAAAAGTTCATGAAACATGTGAATACAGAGTTTTTACTCGATAGAAAACTGACGGTTGCTTACCTTTGATTGTGTAACGAAAAGTTCATGGGAGGCAAAATCGAGTAATCTCTTTAATAGAAACTGAGTGTTCTCATCTAACTGCGCATTAAAGGATCCTAATGTTAGATTACTCGGTGACCGGAAAAATATAATACTGAGGTTGAAGATGAGAATTCACATGAGAAATTAAACTCACCAGGTATGGTTCAGGTATGGATTCGTTTCTTGCATTGAAATCGAGAAGACCATATAGTTTTCTCAGGGATTGAAGATTACGCTCTACATTATCGGGCTCCATCAGAAAGTAATTCAGAAAAATTGAAGAAGAAAGAAGAAGAAGTAAAGAGATGCGAGTAATATTCGAACAAAATAACCGATTGGCATATCTATATTTTGCTTTCGTGTCTGAAAAGCAACGTTGGTTCGTCTTCGTCAAACAACAAACGTCGTCGTTAAGAAAAAAAGTCATAAACGGCATCGTTTAGCATTTTTCTCCATTTAAAATTTTAAATATTTTTTTGTAAATCAGGTTTTCATTTTTAGATTATATGTTTTTTTTTCTTTGACTGATTGATTTTTTTTCCTTTGACTGATTGTTCGTTTTTTTTTTGGGTAGAATTGACTGATTGTTCGTTTAATGACAAGTCTTCATGGACAAATTTTTTGATGATGGACTTTTGCTAAACATACAAAATTAAATCAATTTTGCTCGTAAAAAATGCTAACCAACTTTTTGAAATTCTAATTTACTCCTCAAATCTATCTAAACTATTTAACACACCCCATAGAAAGCAACACCGCTCGCAGTTCATATATTATACCCTCGCAAATCACGCCCAATCTCGCTTCTTTCATGAAAAATAACAATCAATCACATTCTGTGAATTATAACTCTTTTTTTTTTTTTATGTAATTAATAATCAATATGTAAAACCTCAAAAATGTGTTTTTTTTCTTCTTCTCAGTTACGTGTAAATGGGTAAATAGCTTTTCAACTTGACGAGACTTGTAATATTGAGGAAAACCATCCTTCCATATCATTCACGTGCAAAGGTTTCTTTTGTTTGCTCTTTGGTTAACCCTTACTTTTCTCTTCCCTTTTCACCTCAGTTAAAATGTACGATAAATAATAGGTCATGGTTTTCTACTGAAAAGTTGGAAAAAATCATAAACCGAACTCAAAGATGTGAGAAGAGGACAATCGTGCGAATCGAGAAGTTGTATTCCTCAATCTTGTTTCCAAAGTTAATACATAGAAGTAAATAAAATACCTCTGAAAATGTTTATATAAAAAAACAAGATTTGCATGCATAGATCCAGATTTCTTTTGTTTTTGTTTCCAGTAAAAAGAATGGCTACAAACTCTGCGTACAAAAATTAAGGTTCGAAACTCTGCAAATTAAGTAAATAAAATGGGAAACAGTGAAACATAGAGGAAACAAATAGTGGATATTCTAGGGAACATATAATTGTAGCCATTTGAAGAGTTTGTAAATGGTTATATAATAATTAACTCTGTAACATGGTTAATAAAATGACTATAGATGGACCAAAAAGCTTCTGAAACATAGGTTGTCAATGGCGTGCGAGGTGATATAATATGGGAGAAGTTTTTTGAGAAAAATGCGATAAAATAGGTTGAGGGGAATGAAGCCTGGTCCGAGAATCATTTAGAGTTTTGTGTTTTGCTAACGAATTACTCTCCATGACCTCGATCCAAACAACATTCCTCTAAACCCTAAATCGCTTCACAATAAGAAGAAGATGAAGGAGACTATGAACAACTTTATGTAAGAAAAAGAAGAGAAGGAGGAAGCATGTGACAGGGCGAAGAGACCCAAGTAGTTTCTTCTATTTATAGAGAGGACAAAAGATCTAAGCCCTAGATTTCTCTTTTACATTTTCTTACATTGATTTAGTAATTTGGTTTAATAGTTTTTGGTTAATTTTGGTTATTGTCTTTAAATGGTGTGTGTAGGGTTACCTAAAATAGAAATTTACAGTGTAATCGAAAGTGGTAAAATCCGACATACTCCGAGTTAGTACATTCAAAGTTCAAACCATTTCCATGATTTAATTCAATCTCCTTTAAAAGAAAAATCTACAATATTGTCTTTAATTGTTTCTTGTGTATATTTAATTTCAGTCATTTCCGAGGCCAACAGCAATCTTCCTCTCATTTAAAATCTCTGTCAAGTCTCCAAAAGGACCAAAACTATATCTGAATATGTTTGTAATTAGGATACAATTATATTAAGGATTGAGTGTTTGTAATTAATTAGTTTTTACCATATACGAAGTAAATAAAATCGCATAACTTGATCAATTTTGTCGAAATTTTTAGACCAAATATTGATCTCCACTGCAAAAGTTACACGCTATATAGCGCCTATAGCAGTATAGCTATAGGATCATTTTTTCTTCTTCTGAATATTAGTGTCTAGACTAAAACTCAATTAAAACGACATATATATGCATACATACATGTATTTATATATATGTCTATTGTATTGAATGCAAGAGAAGTACCTTCGTCTCGATTTATTATTACCTTATTATTACTTTTGGCTCCACCTCAACGACTTGCTAAATTTTTTTGTCTTTTTTAGTTATAAATTAAAAGTAGATTTTTCGTCTTTTTTTAGTTATAAAGTAAAGTAGTTGTATGCTTTTACATTTCTGAGGCTTTTGTAGTACCAATTCATTTATACTAATACTGGTAGAAATGATTTTGCGATGTTATTGGTAAGTAACAAAATTGTGTTGAATCATGTTTTAATCTTTCTACTATTTTGAATCATCCCATATTTTCATATGATGCCTATTTTGAATTAAAGTAGTTGTATGCTTTTACATTTCTGAGGCTTTTGTAGTACCAATTCATTTATACTAATACTGGTAGAAATGATTTTGCGATGTTATTGGTAAGTAACAAAATTGTGTTGAATCATGTTTTAATCTTTCTACTATTTTGAATCATCCCATATTTTCATATGATGCCTATTTTTATTTTCTCCATGTAAATATGCAAAATCATACTATATGGTATACATATAGATAGTAACGTTGTCTCCCTCTTGATTGATGTTTAAAATTGGCCTATAATTTTCATTTTCTTCTGGGTGGGGTTTTAACACCCTTTGTTATTTAGGGTGCGTCTGAGAGGCTCAGGAGAAATACCGAAAAACACGTCACAACAAACCAAAGAGATAGAAATGGAAATCAAAATCTGGATCGTTCATTCCTAGTTGAATCGGACGGTGGAGAGGAAAGTTACCTGGGAACCGGACATGTCGGTGTCAGCGGAAACCAAGCACCAAGAACCGAGAAAAACAGCCCGGTTTACGAGGAAGTTAGAAAGGAGTTCTCTTTTTCACTGACTGCTTACGTCTGTCTTTGGTCCCATTTCTTGCCTCATCTTCATTAAACGCACACAAAGTACAACACCAAAATTAACCCACTTTTTTCATAATTTACTTTGTATTTGCTTTTAACATCAGAGGATCTAGAGTTTAAGAATAAATCCTAATCCATGAAAGTTCTGTTATTATCTGAAATCTGGATCCATGTCATAACAAAAAAAAATGTAAGTATGCGGAGAGATAGATTTGTTTTGTCCTGTCACTGTCTTTTATCCCTTCCATTAAAATCACTTGACTAATAAAATCCACGAGATAGTTAGTAGGAAATTCGAAATTAGTCAAATATATCATTTTTATTATAAGAAATCAACTTACTAGCCAAAAAGCAAAAACGTTACGTTGTTTGGTGTTAATTTTTAGCTTATATATCTAACAATGTTACATTTTGGGAGAGGGGGGAGGAAATGGGTAATTACAAAGTTAAAGATAGCAATGAGAAACCAACTAAAATTGGAGGGCTGAACTCAAAATTGTATCATTTCTACTTACTATACATGAAACGACGACGTAAATCATTTCTAAAAACAGACTAAAACAGAGCAAATTGTAGTGCACTGTCTCCATAACAACCATGATCATCATTGTCATACTACAATAGCCAATTCATATATACAAAACACAACTAGTCATATCTTATGTATATCGTATGATCTATTACACAAATTAAGGTTGTGTTTTTTCTTCGTTTCCCACCTGTTTCGATACAATTAGCTGCTCCAAATACTTTCTAAGTTTATCTTCTGTAATGCAAGTTTGTTTTCAAAGACTTCTGTCTCTTTCTACTTCATCTTGCTGTCGATAATCGGATAGATTCTTGATCAGCGGTGGTTTCTTCTTCATCCCAAGTAGCCGGTAAATTCGGAAGCAACAACGCTTCTTTGTTCCTAACTTCTTCAAGTTGTTCCCACTCAGTCCATTTCTCAACCAAACCACCAGTCCCTTGAAGCATTTTGACAACTTCAGACATCGCTGGTCTATCTTCTGGTGAGCCTTGTGTGCAGAGAAGAGCCACTTGAACAATGGTTTCAACTTCTTTGGAGTCATATGTAGTCAAATTGCTATCAACAATGTCTCTAAGTCTCTGTTCTCTAAGCAACTTCTTTATCTGTTTCATACAACTATAGATCAGTTTCGAGTTTTTACAGACAGGAGAAACCTTTATAATAGAATTCAAGTCTTACATGATCAAGCAAGAGAATGTTTTCCTCTTCTTCCAAGCGTGAAAAATCGATTGCGCGCTGACCAGTAACGAGTTCAAGAAGCGTTATACCGTAACCAAAAACATCAGTTTTTTCCGATGATTTTCCTGTGCAGAGATACTCTGGCGCAATGTGACCCATTGTGCCTCGGACTTGAGTTGTGACATGAGTCAGTGATGTGTCCACAAGCTTAGCTAAACCGAAATCTCCAAGAACAGGCTCAAAATTTTTGTCTAAAAGTATGTTTGCAGCCTTGAGATCACGGTGTATGATCTTCGGGTTACAATGTTCGTGTAGATACTCTAGGCCGTGAGCAGAACCGAAAGCTACACGCTTCCTTGTTGGCCAATCTAATCCTTCCTCTCCTGCTTTCAAATCTACAAGTCACATGCAAAAACACATTATAGAATCTGTTATTTGGTTGAAGAGTTACATAAAACCTAAGTATATATATACCTCTTAGTCGATATGCAACACTAAGATTTTCCATGTATGGATAAACAAGGATTCTCTCTGATGAAGTTGTGCAAAAGCCAATAAGGCGTAAGAGATTCTTGTGAACTGCAACACTTATGAGTTGAATCTCTCTTTGGAAAGCAGCTTCTCCTCCAGGACTGAAGTAATCCGCAAGACGTTTCACTGCAACTTTTGTTTTGTCCGGAAGTAGACCTCTGTAGACTTTACCAAATCCTCCTTGTCCGATCAAATTGCTCTCGTTGAAACTATCTGTTGCGAGCTGGACTTCACGCAATGAGAATCTTTTTAGCTGTCCAAAGGAAATCTTCCTGTCATCTTCACCTGCATTTTTCCAAGCAAAAATATTCTAGCTTAAGAGTTCATAGTGACCAAATGAGATGTTTGATTTTAAATATATGTGGTTTTTTACCAGCTACATCAAAAAAGATGTCATATTTGGTTCTGCGGACGCGGTGGTGATGGTACATAACCATAGCTCCAAGGAATAAGATTATAGAAGCAACACAACTTGCAGTTAAAGTAATGTCTCTTAGCTTCTTCTTGGAGGATGTGACTGCAGATAAAGATATTAAGTTAAGTCTGTTTCACTTAGTATGTGAATTGGATGAATAAGAAAGATTTAAGAACCTGGAAGACGAGAACTCGAAGAACAAGGCTGATTCAAGCTTTTACCACATATGAGATGAGTTCCTGAAAAACTGAAGAAAATCACAAAATGTGAGTTTAGTACTGACAAGTCACAGTGACTAAATAAATAGATTCATGAGAAAAAGAAAACTTTTACTCGAATGTTGGAATAGAGAAGAACTGTGTTGGGATGCTTCCTGTTAAATTGTTGGATGAGAGATCCCTGTGAAGAAAATTTCATTGTTTGATGTTAGCCAAAAGATCTGACAGAGAGTCACATTTCAAAGATGGTTAATAGAGAGAGTTTTGCGTGGACTTACAAGTGTTTTAGATTTGTGAGCTGACTCCAGCTTGCCGGTATCGTGCCGCTGAAACTATTCATTGATAGGTTTAAAGTCTGTAGATTAACCATGTTCCCAAGAGAATCTGGTAAAGCACCAGATAAACTATTGTTCTGTAACTCTCTGCATTGAAAGCATTAAAATAGTATTATAACTGATGGAATCTATAAAGAATTTTGTATTTGAAATGGTTTGTGATCTCTTACAAGGTAACCAAGAACTTCAGTCTTCTAATAGCTGGAGAGAGCGTTCCTGTGAATCCATCTGAGGCAAGATTTCTACAGAATGATGCAAAACAAGTTTTCAACATAATGCAAAATCTCGGTAACTAAAAACTTGAGAAGTGATCTTAAGAGTACTTACAGAGCCACAACACTCTGACCTCGGCAGGTAACATAAGACCAACTATAGCAAGAGCTCACGAAATCGCGTGTCCATTTCAGACGATTGCTCGAATCATTAAGTGAATCTCTGAGCTGCAACAAAGCTCCTCCTAGAAAATTAAACCACAAGTAAACTAGTTAATACCACAAGATCAATGATACATAAACAAAGGCTAATTATATAGATATATACCTTCGATATCTGGTTGAGTTGTTGAAGAAGTGAGTCCCACAAAAGCTAAGGCCATGAAGCATTGTAACATCAATTTCTGATTGTTCCATCCAAAGCAATCTCTTTGAATGATTCCTCTTCGAGTTCTTAGAGGATCATGAAAACTTTCACTGTTCCCTGCAGTTTATAAGATATTACAAGAATCGTTATCTACCTGAAAATCAATCAAACTCACTTCACACAAAGCTTTTTTTTTTTGGAGAATCCATAGTCTAAAATTGCATCAAACACAATAATCTATGGAAAAAGTTTAATTATTTTACAAGAAACACGTAACCCTTGTGATCAAACAATGTTAGCTAAGCATTAGTAAGCAGATAAAAGAAAGGGTCTTAATAACTAACAGCTTTGATTGTTTTTGATGTGAAACATTGTCAGATCAATCAATAAACTTCTCCATATAGCTCACTTGAACCCAAAACGTTAAGAAATGAAAGCTTATAGCATCAAGAGCAACAAATTATATAATTGTGTCTTTGACTCGTTGCTTTTAATGTTCAGATACCCTCTCAAAAACCTCTATGTTTTCACCAAAATATGTAGCAAATATTTGTAGCTTGAAACTAAAAGAAGTAATAAAAGTTTAAAATATTACATAAAACAAATCTAATCAATATATAATGGAGAAAAAATAAGGTATTAAAGTGTAAGCAAAGCAAAGGTTTGAAGTACCTGAGCGAGCCATAGAGAAGCTGAAACACTCTAAACACAAGAGAACAAAAACATGGGTTGAAGAGAAATGGAGGATTTGTATAATAATGAAGCCAATAACAGCAACAATAATGAGGGAAAATAACGTCTAAAGAAGAAGACTCTTTTAGAAGCTAGTGCCTTAAATGGACCCACGAAAGGTATTTTTCATTTTTATAATCTCTGTTGATGTAAAGATGAAGAAGAAATGCTGCTTTGAGGGAAAGAGAATCCCACTAAGTTGAAACATCTTTGATTTCTTAATGGAGGTTTTTTTCTCCTTTTCTGCTTCTTTATTTTGGGTGATCTTTTTTGCAAGTGTATGACTTGGATGTGAATGGGACTAGAAGATGAAATAGATGGCCCAAAATAAATAAAAAGATAATGAAGAATAATATGAATGAATCAGTAATTTAAACAAGCCAATGACTTAATTATGTTTGGGGAAAATGGCTTATGCTTTAGGGAGAGACAGGAGCATGTGTAAAGAAGGTTCCACCTGTTCAGGGTTATATTCCCCTATTCTGGATGATGGCAATGCAAAAGGGCATTTTTAAATATATTCCTCTGAGTCTCTGACCTTCAAAATGAGAAGAATTTATATATTACAAAGTAAAATATATTTTGAACAAAAAACTGATGGAAATCATACGTCTGTGTTCACTTTGATGGCTAAAAACTCCTACAACTTTTTATTCTTTAGAATTTAGATTTATATATGTTCCGATTGTTTAATTACCACCTTTTTCTCGTCACGATAGTAATAAAAAAAAACCTTAGTATCTAAGAGACGAAAACCATCGATGTTAAGAAAAATTTAGGTATTACCCCCAAGGAATTATGTTAAAACATCATGTATTGAAAAGGGGCAACGAGGAACGCAGGCATAAACACAAAGTATATCAAGAAAACTGATAGATATTTTAAAGAAAATTAGGTGGAAAGAGAAACAAAGTGTGAGGAAGAAGCAGACTAAGAATATAAACGGAATAATGATATCACTATTAATATGCTTGAAACTTGGACATGTTCTTATGCTCATGCCTTTGTATATTGTCATACGATTCTTCACCATATTGAGACTTTTGTTCCATCTTTAAAAGATCTGATGATCATCGCAATCTAGAACGTATATTTAAAAAGTGTAATTTTATCAACATTCACAAATAAAACAAACTCAAATATATTTTCTCTTTTTATTATGAAAAAAAATGAATTAAGGTCAGTGTTAAAAAAAAAGTGAGAGCGGAAAATAAAAACTTATCAATTCTAAAAACTATAAATTTAAATGGTGAAAAGAAACAATACTAGTACAAAACATTTACAAATTTCATTAAAATGATCCGTAGTTTATTAAAATGAGGGTATTGGCGTTACAAAAGAAAAAATATTGAAATGAGGGATGGAAAAACAAATATCACTTCTTAGTAATTAGTATACGGATAATCCAAATTATTAAAACCTAACCTCGTTCTATATTATTATGTATAGACTATAGATCATTGTACTTGGTTCGATGGTCAGACCGCGCAAAATGCGATCGCTAAAGTATTCAAAAAAGGTCATTGTAACTTGTAACTTTGTAAGACGAGTTACATTGACGAAATAACCCTTTGGAACTGTGTGTTAGAAACACGTGTCCCGGACATGACAGGGGTAATAGAGAAATAAAAGTAGCGTTTGGCGTTTGGTGATTGGTCAAAGCAAATTCTTGAGAATCTCTCTACTAATATGAGACTGACACACAGCTATTTTACTTGCTAATTTCCGCCTAATATCGAAATTAGAGAAAGTTTCTTCTTCTTGCTGTGTCCGTCACACCAAGTAGCGAATCGAAGCGATGGCGAGAGATATGGATGTAGTGGAGATTGTGGAGGAGGAAGATGAAAAAGAGTGCGACGACTGGTGCTTCATCTGTAAAGACGGAGGAAACCTAATGCTCTGTGATTTCAAGTGAGTTTCGTTCTTTCTTTCTTTTATTTCACAGATTCTGATGCCTTTCTTAACGAATTTGGCTTTTTTTGTTAAACTCCGATTAAGGATAACATAATGCTGCTTAGTGATTTGTTGTTTCTTCTTTGCATGTTCTTGATTCCTGATGATGAAGGGTGTTTTAGTCTTTGTGGGTTTTGCTTATATTATAATGAGGATTTTTTCAATTTCAAGCTAGGATTGTACTATATTATATAGTAAAAGTATATTGTCTCATTATATTTGCTTCTTTTTATAGATTTGTTTGTCTAGGTAAAAACAGGAAACTTTGTGTTCTTTAGTAAGAAAGTTCTTCTTTTTCGATCAAGTTACTTTGTTCTGGTAGCAGTAATTTATGCACAATGCAATCATTTCCGTTGAATCCAGCCAAAGAGAAATGTCACTGCTTTAGTTTTTTTTCTGTTGATTCTTTCATATGAATGCGCTCAAGTAGAGAGACATTGTGTACAATTCTGTAGTTAAATGTAGAAAGGTGTTTCCTTTTTCTTTAGGTGATTGATTAGAAGCTTAAGGTACCAAATTGACTTTTTTTCGATCTATTAAATTGCAGCAGTTTGTTAATGTAAGATTTGCATGCAAATTAACGATTTCATTATGAAAAGATTGTCAAGGTGAATATTAAAGCAATCTTTACATGTAGTTTAAATGTATGCGTCTACCTCATTGTGCTTGCTTATTTCAGGGACTGTCCAAAAGTTTATCATGAGAGTTGCGTAGAAAAGGAGAGCGCAGCAAGCAAGATTGGAGACTCGTATATCTGTAGTAAGTGCTGAAGTTTCTCTATATGTATTTATATGTTCATATGTGCAGTCGGAAGCTACTGTATTTATCATACTTAACCATCTGGAGGGATTGATGTTAAATTATAAAATTTCAATTTTCAGTGTGGCACAGTTGCTACTTGTGTAGGAAGACACCAAAGCTATACTGCTTTTGTTGCTCACATGCTGTATGTGAAGGCTGTGTTACTCATGCTGAGTTCATTCAACTTAAGGAGAATAAAGGGTTATGCAATCAATGCCAAGAGTATGTCTTTGCTTTAGAAGAAATTCAAGAATATGATGCTGCTGGGGTATGTTTCAAACTGCCATAACCATATCAATATAAATGTCCTGTTATTTCCTTTTTACTCAATTTTTGATAGTAGTATCTAACCTTGAATTTTTGGAAGCCATCTGTTTACTAAGGTGTTTAGGATTTGTGAAGTCTGTATAAAAGGGACTAATGGCCATACGAAACAAAAATGAGCATGAATTTAGAAGAATCTGAGTAAAACAACTCAAGAAATTTCAAATAGAAGACCTGGTTAGGCTTCTTTCTAGGACAAGATAGATGAATCTACCACACATTTGGTATGTCTTTAGCGAATTGAATGCTTATGCATACTGGTTAGCGTGCGTTAGAACTTGTAGTGTATTGCTTTTTCAAATTTTCTTAAAATAAAAAGCGGTACACAAATAATTATTGCATGCATTCTTTTCATTTTAATGCACCAAGACTTTCCTGATTAAGGGAGTTGAGTTGACAATTAAAATGTTACTTTCTCTGCTTAACATTCCTTTACTGGTTGGCAGGATAAGCTCGACTTGACTGATCGGAATACATTTGAGTGTCTGTTTCTTGAGTATTGGGAAATTGTAAAAAACCGAGAAGATATAACTTTTGACGATGTCCGTGATGTCTGCGCTTCAAATAGACAAAAGAAAGGTGTCAAGTTAAGGTACAAAGATGATCCCAAATTTTCGCTTGGTGATGCCCACACTTCAAAGTCAAGAAAGAAAGTCGTCAAGCCAAAGTACAAAGATGATCCCAAATTTTCACTAGCTGACCATGCAGTTGAGGATGCAAAAGATTATAAGATGGTGGGCAAAAAAAGGAGAATCGAGTTTATCAGATGGGGTTCGAAGCCCCTCATCGATTTCCTAACATCCATAGGGGAAGACACCAGAGACGCAATGTCACAACATAGTGTGGAGTCAGTTATCCGCAGGTACATTCGTGAGAAAAACCTGCTCGACCGTGAAAAGAAGAAGAAAGTTTGCTGTGATGAGAAGTTGTATTCTATCTTCAGGAAGAAGTCTGTGAATCAAAAAAGGATTTATACACTTTTAAATGCTCACTTGAAAGAGAACCTTGACCAGTTGGAGTATTTCACACCTTTGGAACATGGCTTCACTGAAAAGAATGAAAAGGGCTTCACTGAAAAGAATGAAAAGGTCTTAGTGCCGTGCAAGAAGCAAGAAACAGAAAGGTCAGATGAGGAAAATTATGAGAAGGAAGTGAAACCTGAAATGCGGGCAACTGGTTTTGCCACGATCAATGCAGATAATATAAAGCTTGTTTATGTACGTAAGAGCTTAGTTGTAGAGTTATTGAAGCAGAATGAGAGCTTTGGAGACAAAGTGGTGGGAAGCTTTGTGAAAGTGAAGAATGACCCTAGGGACTTAATCGCGTTCCAGATCTTGCAGGTTACAGGTAACCAAGACTTGCGGTTATTAGTATTTGTTTTCTCTAGTAGGCTTTGTTGTTCCTTTCTTTCTATCTTCTAGATTTTTAGATAATTTTTTGACTGTTTTTCTCACTCATTTGTTCCACGGAAGCTTATTATACGTTGTGATACTGTCAAACTGCCATATCCAATCTCTGAATTTCTCATCCATATCATGATCACTGCATCACAATCACTGTGACACCTGTTCTTTTTCCTTTTCTGTAGGCATTAAAACTGTTGATAACCAGAGTGAGGGGGTGCTTCTTCATGTTGCTGGTATAGCAAATGGTGTTAGCATTTCCAAGTTGGATGATTCTGACATAAGCGAGGTGAATCATGTCTAAATTCAGATTTTACCATTTTATTTCCTTCGATTTGATTTTGCCCTCTTCTGCATTTTTGGGGAAAAAATATGACAAATCTGCTGCAAGTACTGAGAAAAGTATCTTCATAATATTTCTCCTAGGCGACTAATTACTATAATCCTTTATTCGGCTGTTCAAAACCTTCCTAAAACCTATAATCTCCACTTCTCCACTTTCCTTTTCAGGGAGAGATTAAAGATTTGAAGGAAAAAGTGATGAATGGCCTTCTGAGACAGCCAACTGTTGTAAGTTCTTAAAAACCCAAATCTTTTTCCCATCTCTCAGGAGCTAAAACTCACCAATATTTATTTTTCTGACAGACGGAGATGGAGCATAAGGCTAAGGCTCTCCATGATGATATAACAAAACACGTGAGTATCTCTGTAATCACATAAGTTAAATACTTGATGTTCACAATGGTTACACACTCTGTGGTTTGTTGTTGCATCTCACACTTTCTTGTGTAAATTTCTTAAAAAAAACCAGTGGATTGCAAGGCAGCTTATCATTCTGCAGAAACGCATCAACTATGCTAATGAGAAAGGATGGAGAAGAGAATATCCTTTTAAGATTCTACAAAAAGTTTCAACACATTTTCAATTACTTTCATATGATTTAACATCATTACATTTGAAACACCTTAACTCTTTCCGTTTGCTGGACTGATTGTACATTAGAGGAGTATCTAGAGCAGAGAGAACTTCTCCAAAAACCTTCAGAGCAGGAGAGGTTATTAAGAGAAACTCCAAGGATAATCGAAGACTTGATAGAGATAAAACAAGAACCAGATGCAGTGATACAAATCGACTGACTAACCAAAGATTCTGCAGCATCTTCAGGAGGAAGAAGAATGATGTTTTTTTTGATGTTTTGGTTTAGAATATTAGAATGGAAGTTTTCTCTTGTTAAAAAAACTCGGCTAATATCTGTAAAGCTTCTTCTTTTGGAACTGAGCTGCTTTTGCAGAAACAGGAAGCTAACTTGTTTTGTATGATGGTCATGTATGTAGCATCAAGGTGACATGTTCATGTAATGTATATGCTTAGTGACATGTTCTACTCTAAGAGTTGTTGGAATCAAAGTCCTAACTATTTTTCTATTTCACTTGAAATCAAAAAGGCTACTTTTTAATGCGAAACTTTAAAAACCCTCTCTTTCCTTTTTAAAAAAATTTCATCTGTTTTAAAAAACAAGTCACATTGGCTTGGTATCCAAGTTCCCGACGTTATTCTCTTCTCACGTCTTCAATCGGAACTTTGTCATCTTCGTCACGGGCGTTTTCTAAGTCACCGTCGTCTTATTCGTTTCCGTCGTATCCTCAATCATCCGCGTTTTGCTCTAATCGGTAAAGTTTCTATGTTTTTAGTTTGCAAACAATGGTTTTTTAGGGATGAGATGATTATAAAATTAGGGTGAATGCGAAAACTTGTTTTTTTTATTGAAATGTAAACACCCTAGAAGAAACCGTGATGGAATCATTAGCTTTTTGATTCAGTAGATAAAGCTAAATAAATATTGCAGATCAGGTGTTCGACAAAATGTCTAAATGAGCTTTTTAAATATATTTTTTTCTTGCTTGTGCTAGAAGTTTCGAGTGGGGTAGATATATATACAAATGTTTAGAACCAACTCTTGCAAATACGTTTTTGTGCTGCATCTGATTTTCCCAACTTTGTTTCGAATCCTCCATATTTCAATTTCTCAGGGGATTTTAATGATCTTCCCATAAAGATGCACTTGTTTCTCAAGGACATAGTTCCCGCGGCGCAGAACAATATAAACACACGTTTCATCATCCTCGACAAAGCCAGATCTCCAGCGACAACTGCGGCGAATTGTATGGCGTTGGCGGCGGATGAAACGGCTGCGGTTCACATACAGCTGTGGGGAGATGAGTGCGAAGCGTTCGAGGCAGGAGATATCGTGAAGCTCACCAATGGGATATTCTCATACGTGCGGAACAGTGGGCTCGTCCTCAGAGCTGGGAAGCGTGGGAAGATGGAGAAGATGGGAGAGTTCACGGTTGCGTTTGTCGAAACGCCAAACATTAGTGAGATCCAATGGAATCCTGATCCGGAGAATCCCAAACGCTATATTCAGAGCGGCGTCGTTTCAGCTTATTCCCGTATCTTCCCTCCTTTGCCTTGATTAACACATTTGTAATATACCACACATATAGGTCATGGTCATGCACATTTTGTATTCAGTTTTTATTTTATTTTTTTTTGCTTTCTGGATCTTAGATTTTACTGCTGATTTTCCTCCCGTAAATCTCATCAATCACCAATCATTTTCCTTTTGTTGAAAAAAGTAAAAGATCTAACAAATCTACCTAAATATCCTAAAACTCTACTCAGATCTCTCAAAAACAAATTGAAGATTTTCTAGGGCTTGTTCTGTTTCTCTGTTTTTATTAATTAGTCCCTGCCTCTACATATAATTGTTACTATTCTTGTGTGTGTGGGTAGGTTCAGGGGCGGAGGCACATGTAGAGGAGTGGGGTCAGCTGAC
>OVAQ01000992.1:0-22294 GCA_900406345.1 Erysimum cheiri | reverse complement strand
GAATAAAGTAATATATTAAAAAAAAAAAAAAAAAAAAAAAACTGGTTTTTGATAAGGGATCGAAAGAAGATAAATTATGGTACGTACACATGCATGTACACGAGATATTTTTGAAAGAGATAAACTATCATATTGGCCTTTTTGGAGGTTTCATTTCCAACGCGGTACTTTGAAATTTAGCTAGTACATGTAACATGTGTGTTTTCCATCAAGGATAACAATATCATATTATTACGAGTTTGTTATACTAAAGATGTGTGGCTTTAATTTCAAACCAAGAGGAGTTGGTAATATACCTACCTAGGTGTTTCTTTTTTCGTGAAATGATTTTACAGGATTACATTCTTAAGAACGTCTTTTTAGAAATCTATTTTAATAGTATTAATACCGGCATGATGCACGAAAGTTAGTCTACCAAAATTTTTCTTACGCTTGAGCTTATAGAATAGTGAATAATTTATCTTCCAGTTTGTCCCCTTATTGGTACACAAATTAATAGGATTCTTCAGCTTCCACTAAGTAAATATGCGAAAAAATGGAACATATTTTTTAGACTAAAACGAAAAGTTAGTTATTTTCAAAGAAAAAGGAAACAGAGAAAATAGTGGTGTGGATTCCACATCATCTACACATAAATTTTCCCAAGGTTACTGACTTATTGTATTACAAAAATGAGTATAACAATCAATTTAAGGCCTGAGTTTACCCAAAGTTAAAAGAAAATATCAGTTTTCAGTAACGAATAAGCCTGGCTAAATTAAAGTGATCCTAACCGTTATCTCAAAATCACTTAACCGACGACTACAGAATAAACAATAAAACTTATCGTTAGTCGCTATTGCTAGTAATTGCAAAAGATACATAAAAGAGTTCTTGGTACAACATTCGTTTTCTTTGTTTATATGAGATTTTGTCTATCCTAATAATGTAAATGAAGCACTCACTACCTAGTCTAATAATGGGTTTTGTACTACATGTATATGTCCTATGGTGGAATCTAGCTTTCGGTGGGTTTTGTCTTTTGATTTAATACAAATCGTAAGTTGGGCGAAAAAAGAAGAGATAAAAATAAAAGAGAGGTCCTTTCAGGCCCATAAACATTGGATATGGGCCTAACGAAACATTTAGCAATTTTCTTTTTTTCTCTAACTCCGATCAAATCTCGATCCTCTCGTTCGTTACATCTCCGATTGCAATTGCTCCGGCAGCTAATACCAGAACGGTGCCACAATCTTCTCCTTCTGCCTCTCGTCTTCTTCCTCCTGCGCAGGTGATTTTGATTTCCTCTTTCGATTTTCGATCCGCTCAGTCGCTCACAATCATTTGTTATTACTCAATTGTAGTGATATCTGCGAATATCTCTAAATTCAGAGACGATTCGGCAACGAGAAGTCCTGATCTGAGTTGTATGATGGCGTCTGCGATCGGAGGAGGAGGCGGATCCTTGTCCGAGGTATATAGTAGTGCGAAAAGGATTCTACTCAAGGCTCGCGATGGAATCGAGAGATTGGAGAGGTTCGAATCATCTTCTATGGATTCTCCCGATCTCGTCTCCTCCGTCAAACGAGACATTACTGAGGTCCGATCTCTTTGCTCCAACATGGATGCTCTCTGGCGCTCAATCCCTGTTAAATCTCAGCGCGATCTCTGGAGAAGGTTCTTGATTCATTCCGCTCAAATCTAAAGTTCACAAACTCTCAATATTTTCATTGATCATCTAAATATTTGAAAACATGTCCAGTCTTTGGTTTCTGAATCTCTTAAAGTAATGGTTAAATGTTAAGAGTAGTTTCTTGCAATTCTTGTATAGTCTTGTGTGATCACAAGCAAATTTGGGCGTTTTTGTTGCAGAAAGACTGAACAAGTCGGAGAAGAAGCCGAGTATTTGAATCAAAGTCTGGAAAAATACATGTCGAGGAATCAGAGAAAGATGTTGGAAGCGAAAGAGAGAGCGGATTTGTTAGGCAGAGCGAGCGGAGAAGGAGCTCACATTTTGCAAATATTTGATGATGAAGCTCAAGCTATGAACTCTGTGAAGAATTCAAAGAGAATGCTCGAAGAATCGTTCTCAAGTGGAGTTGCTATCCTCTCCAAATATGCTGAACAAAGGGATCGTTTGAAGGTAAACTCTTGTGAACATTTTTTTATGCTATTAACGTTTTCTAACATTGGGGTTTTTGGATTCTCAGAGGGCACAGCGTAAAGCTTTGGATGTTCTGAACACCGTAGGGCTCTCCAACTCGGTACTGAGGCTCATTGAGAGGCGCAATCGTGTTGATACTTGGATCAAATACACTGGTATGATCGCAACACTTGTCATATTGTATCTGTTCATTAGATGGACACGCTAAACCGAAGAAAATCGAACGGCTTTGTTACACAGATGGTTGTTTATGCCTCTCACAAGACATTTCCGGCATCTGATCTATATAGCTCAACAAGTTGATATTGTCAAAATAGTATCCATTTTTTTTCGATTTCCTTTGCATTGAATACAAACCAAAACTAAAGCTGAATCGAAGTGACTTTTGGTTACCACCATTTTTCCTAATCTTATAAAGTCCAAGAAACCCGTAAAACATGGATAGAAAACTAAACCGAGCCCCAAATTAAATTAGGAGGAGATGTGAATTTGGCATTTAGATGAACGCTTATGAAGATCAAGAAGGTGATTGATGAGTTTCAGTTTCTTGTTATGATCAGCATCTAGTTCCACTTAGAAAGTACATTTGGCGCAAAAAGCACTTGACTAGTCTAAATTCTCTACCACTTCCTCTAAACCCATATATCATCTCCAGTACCATCGTTTCATTTGGATCTAATGCAGACTCCCTGATGTCCTACACAGTGCAAGCCGCCAAGCCCTGGAGCAAAAATCATAAATACAGAGTTAGGATTATGAATTAATTTATCTGCTTGGTAAGTTTAAATTTAGGCCTTAGATGGTACACACCTTGATGATCAAAGTTTCTAGCCTTGGAGATTTGTTGAGCAGACGAGGAAGCATTTCTCCAACCTTGTTTTGTATTACTGTCAAAAGAAATCTTAACAAAGTTTTGAAAAAACGGTAATCTCTTACATTTCGAATACATCACCTGAATCACACACGAAAACAAATGATACTACTAATCAAGACATTAACCATATTTGTTCCGTTTGTTTAGTTTGGTCTTAATCAAAAAAGAAAGGGGCAAAAAGGGGCACGTGGCAGCATTGGCGTTAAAAAGCATGTGGCGTAGACTCGCTCTCCTTCTCCTTTCCCTTCTTCTTCTTCTTCTTCGCCTCACGTCTCTGTTTCTGTGGTTCTGTTCCAACTTTGTGGTTATGGCGGAGACCTCTGCGCTTCTCTTCTCCACCTTCTCCTCTCACCTAACGATCTCTCCTGTTCGGCACTCTCATCCCTCCGCTGCTCGATTCTCATCTCTTCTTTCCCGCGTTCGTCCATCACGATTCGCCGTAAAGGCATCACATTACGGCAGCTTCTCCGATGAAGATGCTTTCAGCTTCTTCCCCTGGTCCGATGCTAACAACGGTAATCAAATTAGTGTCTCCTATGATTCGAAAAATTGATACTTGATCTAATCAGATTAGAATTAGAGATTGTCGAACTCGATTAAGTGTGATCTGATTTGAATCTGTATATCGTGTGTAGTTTGATGCTTGTTGATCATTATTGAATTATGTAATTTAACGGTTTTTGAGACTATATCAAATTTCTTCACCTCATGTGCAATTCTGAGTGGTGATCTATGGAATTGCTTGCTGAAATCAAAGTTTTGCAATTTGGTTTCTCACAGATATTGAATGGGTTCCTGAAGAAAGAATTACACTTTTCACCTCTGATGGGCTAGTTCAGATTGGAGGCAATATGGTTCCTCGCCGCATCAAATCATCTCATGTATGCAATTTCATTTCCTTGCCTTTGATTAATATTTGTGTGTGTGTGTTCTTGACTGGAATTTCCTACAAGTTCAAAACTAGTCAGAATGTAGAACCGGTTTCAATGTCTATAGGATGAGATTGTCTCACTGTGTCTTAGCCTAAGAGGCGTCTTGTTACTTGCCCGTCATGCTATCATCAAATCATCTCAAATGTATGCATGTGCATGTTCTCGCCTGGATTCTTACAAGTAAAAAGTAGTCACAATGTATAATCGGTTTCGAGGTTTCTTATCTTAAGAGGTCCCGTCATGCTGTCATTTTGCTTACATGTGTTTTTCTCCGTTGAGAATAAATCATATGCTTTGTGACAGAAGAAACATGGAAGATCCAAATCACCAGAAAAACATCAAAAGTTTCAAGAAAGTGCTTACATGGATCCTGCTCAAGGACTATGCCTTGGAGCTCTTTTTGACATTGCAGCTACAAACGTATGTAACTCTTCCTTTTTTGTTTGTTAAAATAGACAATACAGAGATTATTTAGTGCAGTGTTTAAATGTCAGGGACTGGATATGGGAAGAAGACTATGTATTATTGGATTCTGCCGTTCTGTTGAGATGCTTAGTGATGTTGTTGAAGACACAGTCTTAGAACATGGTGGAGAGGTTTGAGTTCGCCATGAAATCTCTTTTTCCCCTCTCTCTCCCTTTTGACATTTTGGTCTAATTAACTCAGTACTTTGTGTTGAAGATTGTTGCTACAGAGAAAGAGAGCACAAGCAGTTTACAAGAGAAGCTAACAATGACAGTGGCAGTTCCATATCTCTGGGGAGTTCCTCCGGCTGCAGAAAGGCTTCACCTTGCGGTTCGAACAGGTGGAGGCATCGTAGACAAAGTTTATTGGCAATGGCATTTCTTGTGATTTTTTCAAATTTCTCCAAAACATTGGATCTAACTCAAACCACAACTGTTTATATGTCCATTCATTGTACAGAACCATTACATTTTGCTATAGATTCCCCCTAAATCCCCTAATTTATTTCATCAACTCGATTAAAGGTAGGTTATACTTTGATTTTACAATCAATCTGTGATCTTATAAATCATGACCTGGTCAAGGAACACATAAGCTTGAAAAGGTTTTTGCAGCTTTCAAGCATTGTATGTTTTTTTGCCCTTTTTTTTTGGAACCTATAGATTTTAGGATACGGTCCAAATTCTTCTTGGAACATGCAGAAAAATAAGATATTCTTGCTATTTTTTTTTTTAACACCATGATATTCTTGCTATTTAAAGCGTCTAAATAGCTAATTATGATTGAAATCAGAGTGTGAGGATCTCAAGATTCTGATTACGATCTGCATGATAAATATTTGTATAAATGAAGTTCAGTTTTTTTCAATCTTTTAATCGAACCAGTAAACTTAATATATTAAATATTGATGACTTTCATATATCCATTAGTCTAATGCATATCAGACATTTTTTTTTTTTTTTCATATCAGACATTTTGCCCAAACGTCAACATATTCAACAACATTTAGCTGTAGAAAATCTCTTGCATACTTTAATTTCTGTTGAAGATGTTATATATGTGCAGTCTTCTTAAAATGACTATATTCCAGCTTTTGTTTTCACGGTGATCTCTCTTACCTTTTTTAGATATCAAGGTTCAAAGATTACATAAACTCTAGTTCTTGTCTTTACTAGGATTTACTTTATTCCTTTTATCCCAATTACAAAATTCTAGAAATAGTCTTGTGCTTTCAGTTTGAGCTTTCCGTAGCTCTCTTTGTAAACGAATTTGCAAAAAAAATTGTCATATAGGACTTCCCTAGCAATATAAAACCATGAACATATGATACTTAGCTACTTTAGCACGAACATCCGGTTTAAGTTGGTTTAATGAAATTCATTGGTTTGACCAAAAAAAAAAAAAAAGGACTTCCCTAGCAATATAAGCCAGTTGCCAGAGCACTATTGTTATCCACATTTTATATTAGTAACAATTTAATTGTAGATCCAACATTAATTCTTGCACTAATATTTATCAGTCGATGTATAGTATTTCAATAATTGATAGCCCAATGATAGGCATCTTTTACAGAGAGGCAATGTCGTACCTTTTGTCAAGTTCCTCTCCACTCAAAGAATTCTTTCCAACGCTATCTTTCCTCATTGCCTTAATGCAGACTATTTAAACTACACAAATATAATGATGCATGTACAATGAATGTTAGTGATTATTTAAATAAATAAATTAATATTGAAGATTCTTTTCTTCTAATTCGTCGGTCAAAGAAGAAAACAAAATTTGACGGAATAGTGAATTATAAAACTGTGTACGAAAATATGCTAGTAAACTATCGTGTCCAATCTTGGTACGACTCTCCTACTGGTATCGAAAGACTTTATCTCTTTGTCGCGCGCTAATTTGTCATGCGTACGTACTTATTTAGATTTTAAATTGGATCACCAATAAACTATTTATAGTAGTCATATTTACGGTAGTCAAATTCAGAGTTATTACAAGTTTTTTACATTTGTTATTCCACAAAAAAAATCGGTGACAACAAAAAAAGGGCCTTAAAAAAGAAAAAAAAAAAAAAAACCACAAGCAGACCAATATATTTATAAAATATCCGACCAAAAAAAATAAAAATATATCCGAAATATTTCTTAATAAACATTTTTATGTTTTAAATATCCTTTAATATCCAGGTCAATCAGCATCCGGCGGAGTCGACTCGAACAAGCCAATTGGATAGATTTTAGACTCGATCAACATCATGGTCGGCAAATAATAGATTACTGTAAGAGTAATAAAATCTTAACACGTTATATATGAAAAAAAGATGATTTACTAGTCCACTAAACATAAATAATAAAAGTATTCAACAGTGATAGAAGTATATATATACTTTAGTTTTTGTAATTTTTTCTAATAATTCCTTACGATTTCGGATAGGTTTTAAGACCAGCCATACAAGATACGATTTGATCAGTTTCGATGGAAGAATATGATTGAGTTACTTTATAAAGTCGAGAATTTTTATATTTAAGAGTAATGTGGTTTGGATATATTTTTGTCATCCATATTATATTAAAATTTCCTATCTCTACATATAATAGATGTGGTGGTGGATATGATTATAATATATATAAGCTATAAGCAGTCGTCTTTGATCAAGGATTGGTTGATAATTGATTACTTATTCAGTATATTACAAAGAGCATGGAGAGTTAAATTAAAACCCTAAAGAAAGGCAAGTGAGAATAGTTATCGATTTTTAATGGTAAGATATAAAGTATATATATGGATGTGTTTTAGTTTGTGTTTATTGATAAGATTATGAGATTCCCTAATGAGGGTGAGGGGAACAATACAAAGTAGCATACCAAATACTCTGATCTTTTTTAATAAAGCAAAATTATATACAGTTTGTTATGATAGATATATTAATATGGAAGTGTAAATTCTTACTTAGCGGCACCCTACAAAATTCGATTCAAGCTAGTTATTACTTATATACGTATAGCTGACTAACTCACAGAAAAAGTCTAGCATAAATATGTGAAAATTTTGACATACTGTAAAAAACAATCTTAATTTGTCGGAATTGTCACAAACGAATCTAATATCCCAAATCAGCACAATACCTATAAGTTTTTTTTTAAAGATGTCTATTAATCGACGAGTCTGCCAGAAATATGATAGATTAGCAGACAAACAATCTGACATATAGTATGTAATGTTGATCATCACTCGAAACTAATATTGAGATTGGAATTCCTTGACTTAACAACGACGATGATATGGTTGAGTGGTGATGATGAAACTAGTACGACGGAGAAACAATCTTTTTTTGGTTCATTACGAGATTAATTTTGTACAAATTCAAAGCTAGTTTTCGAATCTTTTTCAAAGAATAAATAGTACAAAAGAAGAAAAATTAAATAATTAGAAAATGATGTGACATAGTTATGATATGACAGATTTTATATCAGTGTTTTTCATGCTAGATATAAAACCTGAACTTTGCAGATTATTACCAAAAAAAAATTATTAGTTGTAGGTCGATTTGTTAAGCATATTCTATCACTAATAATTTACATAACAATTGTAGGTTCAACAAAATATAGAGTTCTCATTCACAAGTAAAAATATCAATTTAAACTCATGAATCACGTTTAAACTCCTTTAAAAAAAGCAAGTTTTAATAATTCATCTTTAGTTTTGAGAAAGAAAGAGAGAGAATATGGAGATTTAATCAAAGTTGGTAAGAGAGATCAATAGTACAACATGAACTTATCCTCTTTCTTGTTTTCATCAAACCACAAGCTATTGCTACTACTCGTACAACTACTATTTATTAATTGTTTGATCTCCTCCATTCCATAATCTTCCATCACTACCGAACTCATTGATCTCTCATCCTCTTCATGATGATGATGATGATGATCATCATCATGATGTTCCATCTTCACCCTTGTTACTGTACTTGTTGTACTCGATCCACTTCTTACGTCACTCAACAACATTATTCCCTTGTTTGTACTTTGTTCCTGGCTGTCTTCTTGATGGCTCATTATGAGCTTGTTGCTGTTTGGAGAATTTACTAAACTGCCCATGTCTTCTTGATATAATAGTTGTTGTTGTTGGCCCATCATTGTCATCATCATCCCCTGATGAGGTGTGAGAAGTTGATTTGATGATATCGATGGGTTATACGGAAGAAGACTATTGATCATGTTGTATTGGGAAGATGATAATGGTGATTGTGATGAAGAAGCAGCAATAGCTAAGTGGTGTGAAGGAGGAGTCATTGTAGCAATTAGCTTCTTCTTGAGCTTAGTGTTCCAATAGTTCTTGATGTCATTATCAGTCCTACCATGTAAGTGAGCTGCTATTACTGACCACCTGCATATTCACCATAATTTACTCCTTTACGTGCTCACAATAAGTTAATAAAAAATAGATTAATTATAAACTTAAATCTTCAATAATTGTCAAAATGAATTTGCTTCCACTTACTTTTTTAGCTAATTTGTGAACTAAAGAATATACCCACAAAAGGAGGCAATTATACTGCACAAAAGGTGGGTATGTAAAAGCTAAACTAAATGGAAATATCATTTTTTGATTTAAGGAAAAAAAGAAACAACAGAGATTGAATCTTCCATGAAACATGCAAATTCTCTTTCTTTTCTGATATCCACTTTCTCCATTTCTTTCCCATGATTTAAACAAGAGAAATCTTTTACATCTTTAAGATCGTATATACCAAGACCAAGATTATTAATACTGGAGTACTTAGTACTACTAAGAATTTCTAACCTGCTTCCAATGGAGGCAAAGAGGCTGTAGATAATCTTGTCTTCTTCCTCAGTGAAATCTCCATGTCTTATGTTTGGTCTCAAATAGTTCAACCATCTCAGTCTGCAACTCTTCCCACATCTCCTTAAACCTTTATACACCATATTATACAAGACAAATTTTTTTAAAAAATTAACCAAAACCCATGAAAGTTTAAAATCCAAAGAAAACCCATATAAAAAAAAAAATCCAAGAAATTAAGCTATTCGAATCATGAGATAAAAAAAAGTACCAGCTTTGTTGGGGAGAGCAATCCAATTGCCACCAGTGCCTTGTTTCTCGATGTAATCTTTAAGCTTTGCATCTTCTTCAGGAGACCATGGACCTCTCTTCACATTTGCCTTGTCACAACATGGAGCCCTACCCATCTCTCTCTCTCTCTCTCTCTCTGTCTCGCTCTCTATATGTTTTGCTTGAGGAACCTTTGTTTTGTTTTTCCAAAGAGAAGAGAGAAAGAAAAAGTGTTTTCTGGTTCTGTATTTATCAAAGATAAAGACATCTATTTATTGCTATATGTATTGGAAACGCCAAAGTCAATGAAAAACCTATTTTCTATTTTCCTTCCATTATGCTTTTTCTCCTCTCCCCATGTGGATTACCTTCATTATTATAATATGTAGTATATGTAGAGAGGGAGAGAGAGAAACAGAGAATATAGATTATAGATGTGTTTTTGGTCACCAAAGCAAAACAAGAACAGCTGGTCTAAGTTGTGAATAGTGGAGAAAAAAACTAAAAAGAACAAATCAATTTCTTGAACAAGAAATTAATAAATAAATGTAATAATCAAGTGCTTTAATGCTAGTATTTTATTTTAAGATATTGGACAAATGGTTTGTGGGAAGAAAACAAATTGGACAAATGTTTTAAAGTTTTCTTTGATGTCCCCATTACGATTGAACATGCATGTTTGTCTCTTGAAGAGACCAAACAACCGTTTATCGACCGAGTTTACCGGTTTTTGGTCTGCATTGGATTAAACCAAATCAAACCAACCAAAAGTCAGAACCAACATATGATATATTTGTAAGTAGTATACATAACTTTTTTTTTTTAATATACAAAACTACACAGTGAGACATATTATAAACGAAAAAATGGTGCATGCAGAGTCAAACATTTTATGGTGTTTATTTTTCTTCGTATACTACCAATAAAAAAGGAAATAGTTAATGGACAGCCCGAATATAGTGACATGAAAAGAAAAATCAAGAAGATAAAACGAAAAGTTGACATTAAACCAAAATTAAAGAAAGCGTGAAAGTGATGTGTACTTATTTTCCAAAAAACCTTTAGTGAAAGGTTTGACTAAGTCATTTCCCACAAGACATTGTCAAAGTGATTGATCCCGAGGCCACCACACATACATACATTTATTCTTATGGAAAAGCTTGTGTGTATATATACATAGGCATTTATGTATACAGTGGCAAAATAAATTTGGATGCAGCGGTTTAAGTTGGTAAGTTTGGTGTGCCACTTTTCAAAACAATATTTAAGAGGGTTTCCGAAAATGAAAAATATGTTGAACTGATTTCTTATTATAGAGAGCTAACATTTTTCAAATCAGTAAACTCTAAGACAATCACATCCATTATTTTTATGGTAGCACACTTCATATACCAGCCACATTGCTAAAACAGTCACAAAATGGATGTATGATTAATCCTTACTTCTGAGATATTAGATTGTCAAATTGTTGATTGTATGTATGTTGTTTAATCGATCTAGGCATATATTGCTAATTCCAATTTGCATCTACATGTGAATTACACATTTTTACAATTTTGTTATCTAAAACTATTTTTGAACAAGTATTGCTTTTGGCGTATATAAGTTTTCTTTCTTACATCTATTTCCTCAAACTTACAAAATAATCGTGATTATATAACCTATAGTTTTATTTGAAGTAAAAGCACTATCTTAACATGTAGAAGTAAGAACCAAAAAATTCGAAATTTGGCATATGACACACAGTATACATAACTTTTATGAAATATATTTAATTTAAACAGTAGGCTACTCCAGTTAGTGAACTAAAAGTTTATAAAAAATGCGTTGCAACGAATTCTTATATACTTTTACAATTGCATACTACTAAAAATTGACGTATATAATTATTGATATGGAGTCCCTACCTAAAAGAAGATTTTTCAGTGACTTCATGGTTATACCGAGAGGTCGAAATCTATCTACCAATAGTTTATAGGGAATATTCAATCTAATAATTGATAAAGGTGGTGTTTTAGTAACATACAAATAATATGCATCTGTCGTAATTTTCCACTCAAATAGAGGTGCCTATCCTGTGAATGTAGACGTGTAATATATGGAAAATCTCCTTGAGATGTTAACCGCTACGATTATGAATTATTGACAAGTAAACTATATAATAAATACTAGTATTCAATGCGTACTATATATCTAGAGGAATGAACAAAATTTAAAATATAACACTAATATTTTGATTAGTCAAAACAAAACACACAATATAACAGTTTATTATGACTGGCAACTACACATTAATTAGTACATTACAGTGGAATCATATAGTGGCCAAGTCAAAGAGATAGGTTCCGTGTTGGTTTGTATAAAGAGCGGTGAAGTAACTGTTAAAAGCCTCCAAACGAGTTAGAAGGTTTCCACTTTTTAAGAAGCACGCGGGGGTCACGTGAGAATGGGAGCGTGTTGAGTCCACGCGAAAAAAAGTGTAAAACGACAACGTTTAAACATAACGTCGTGTCTCTTTCTTCACCTTTTCTTAGAATTCTCAGACTATCTCCTTCCCTACCACTTCCCTCACTTTACCAACACACACACACTAAGCTCTCTCTTCTCCAATACTCCAATGGCGGCAATTACCTCCGCTCTCTCGACCCCTATCTCTTCTCCTCCGTCACTTCCGGCATCACGTTTGCCCAATTCCACTCAGTGTCTCTCCAGATTCCTAAATCTGTCTTCGTTTCCCGCGCTCTCTACCTCTCGCCGGAGAAGGATCCCGTTGATTCCGGCGTGTTCTTCCATAGGCGACGGAGATGAATCAGTTGAATCAAGAGGTGATGATGAGATTAAAAAAGAGACATTGATGTTATCAGCCTCTCCTTTGCCTCTCCTCCTCGTTGCTTCTCTCCCTGGAGGTAACCCCACACAACTTCTCAGCTTCAATCTTTACAAAAAAAATTGGAGCTTTAAGTGACCATTAGTGAGAAACATTGCAATTAGTTTTTTTTTTTATTAACTCTGTGAATGATAGTATTATATATCAAACTCTGGCTTTGTGACACATGTTGAAGTCATAATCCAAAATTCTTTTCTCTGATATTTCCCTGCCCAAGAATGTTGTGACAAGAAACCTGTTTTGTAAAAATCACATGACTATGCTAATTTATGTCTCTTGTGGCAGCTGCAACTCTAACATCTGTTTTTGGACCCGTCGTGGAGATTGTAAAATCATTGAATCTACCTGGTTGGCTTGTTCATTGGGGACATCCAGGGAACATGGTATGATTATTACTTACTAGCTTTCTTCTCCTTTTGATGCTTCTTTAACTTTTGCTTCATCTGCAAGATTCCACAAACTATGTGTACTGAAACCAGTTCCTTTAGACATGTAGAAACACATGTCCTGATTCCGTGGAATGAACTTGTTCTTGTTTTTTTTTATGAACGTTCATCTATAATTGTCTGTGATGGTTTTGTATTTGTCTCTTGTTTTCTCTCAGGCAGTGGTACTTTTTGCTATGGGTGGCTATGGAACATACTTAGGCTTTCGGATTCGTTATTCAGATGACATTGTAAGACACTTTAACCAAATAATCTGGCTATAGTATTACAACAACCATTGTTGTTTAAAGAGCGTTATATTTTCTTCATTCGCCTTGAAATGTCAGGAAGAGAAGGCAAAGGCAAAAGACCTGCATCCGAAGCTTCTAGCAGGAATGTTTTTCTTTTTCTCTCTTGGAGCAACAGGTGGTATCATATCCCTTCTTACCTCCGACAAACCCATCTTGGAAAGGTATATTTTTCTCTTGCAAACTGAAATCTCATTTACTGATTCCAACAAACTTGAAGAAACGAAATAGTGTTTTCATGTTAACAAGAAGAACAACCTGTGTTTGCATGAGATGATGAACCTCTTATAATAGTACTTACTACTTAGTATTGAATTTTCAAATGCACTGACTAGTATGGTTGTGGTTTTGTGCAATGTAGCCCACACGCTGTTTCAGGATTCATAGGTCTTGCCCTCTTGACAATTCAAACAATCTTACCATCTTTGTTCAAGGTAAAGCGCAATGCAGGACTTTGCAACCTGAAACCTTAATGATTTATATAGTTTTAGGATCAAGAAACTCGTTGTTTCAAAAATGTGCAGGACAAACCCGAACTCAGGAACGTGCACGGGATCCTCGGGAGCGGGATAATGGCTCTTTTCCTCGTCCATTCTGCTTTCGGCCTTCAGCTCGGTCTCAGTTACTGACTATTCTTTACTGATCTCTTCTCATATGTTTGTATTCTTCAGCTGCAACCACTTCGTACAACATCTTAAAGATATAGAGGCAATAACAAGCTTGTAAAATAATAATGTGAAAATCTTTCTGTCTTTTTTATATATACATTTTAATTTTCCCAACTCTAAAAATAAAACGAAATCTACAAAAAGAAAATGATTAAATGAAATAATTAATTTCTAAAACAAAAAAAAAAAAGTTTAAAACAAATACCATTACCAACCAACAACTAAATATGAAAAGTACAGATTTATATTCTGTTTTGAATAATCTTTAACCACTCCTTGATTGCCACCATGTTCCATGTGTTATCCGGAGGATCCATTACGATGTCGATGTCGGGTCGGGTCGGGTACTCTTCTCACCAACCACACCCACACCTACGACAACGGGGTTGGTGAGATTATATTAGTTAGCGACATCGCACCGTCCATTTCTTCCTCATTCGAGATCAACGGTGTTAAAACATCATAATACTGTATACCATAAAACACGTGATCATAGCTTCGCCAACCATATAAACCGAAGAGGGGTGAAGCACGAGAGAAGAGCGGGCAAACAAACACAGAACGAGTCGAACTCCGAGTCACGCGCCGAGTTTTTCTCGCTTCTTCTCCATATAATCTCTCTCTTTCTTCTCTCTCGCTTTCATTTTCTCCTCCAGATCTCGAATCTCTCTACTTTGTTAAACAGGTTTGTTTTTTTTCTTCGATCCATTGTTGCTCGTTCTTCCTTAGATCTGATGATTTTGTTTTGTAGCTCATGTAATCAACTCGTTTCGCGATTTGGAATCCTTGGTTTTTGTTGATAGATCTGACGATTCGAAGTTGATGCTTTAGTTTTCGTTAGCGTAATTGTTCAAATCTGATCAGAAGTTGATGGAATTAGATTTTGTAACTGGAAATTTTTGGAGTCATTCTGCAGAAAACGTGTCGGTGGAACTATACTAATCTGTAAAACTGGATTTGGTCTCTTGCTCAATTTTTCAAATCCGATAAGGAATTGGTGGTATTAGATCTTGTAATTGGAAAATTTTGGAATCATTAGTGTTCAATTGTGTCGGTGAAACTATACAATTTTTGTTTTTTTAATATATGTTAGTATAATTTGTGTTGATGTTGTATATGTGTAGAAATGGAAACGTTCCTATTTACCTCTGAATCTGTCAATGAGGGACACCCAGACAAGCTCTGTGACCAGGTTTCTGACGCGATCCTCGATGCTTGCTTAGAGCAAGACCCTGAAAGCAAAGTGGCGTGTGAGACATGCACCAAGACCAATATGGTGATGGTGTTTGGTGAGATCACAACCTCTGCGAAAGTAGACTACGAGAAGATTGTTAGATCCACTTGCAGGGAGATTGGGTTTATCTCGGCTGATGTTGGGCTTGACGCTGACAAATGTAATGTCTTGGTTAACATTGAGCAACAGAGTCCTGACATTGCTCAGGGAGTTCATGGCCATTTGACCAAAAAGCCTGAAGATATTGGAGCTGGTGATCAGGGACATATGTTTGGGTATGCCACTGATGAGACACCTGAGCTCATGCCGTTGACTCATGTCCTAGCCACCAAGCTTGGTGCTAAGCTCACTGAAGTGAGGAAGAACAAGACCTGCCCTTGGTTGAGGCCTGATGGTAAGACCCAAGTCACAGTCGAGTACAAGAACGATAGTGGAGCTATGATTCCTATTAGAGTCCACACGGTTCTCATCTCAACTCAACACGACGAAACTGTCACCAACGACGAGATTGCTGCTGACTTGAAGCAGCATGTGATCAAGCCGGTTATCCCTGCTAAGTACCTTGACGATAACACCATCTTTCACCTCAACCCATCTGGTCGTTTTGTCATCGGAGGGCCTCATGGTGATGCTGGGCTCACAGGGAGGAAGATCATCATTGACACTTATGGTGGTTGGGGTGCTCACGGCGGAGGTGCCTTCTCAGGAAAGGACCCAACCAAGGTTGACAGAAGCGGTGCCTATATCGTGAGGCAGGCTGCAAAGAGCGTGGTAGCAGCAGGACTCGCACGCCGCTGTATCGTGCAGGTATCATACGCCATTGGTGTCCCTGAGCCACTCTCAGTGTTTGTTGACACATACAAGACCGGGACTATCCCAGACAAGGATATCCTTGTGTTGATCAAGGAAGCGTTCGACTTCAGGCCGGGAATGATGGCCATTAACCTCGATCTGAAGAGGGGAGGTAACTTCAGGTTCCAGAAAACCGCTGCATATGGCCATTTCGGACGTGAAGACCCTGACTTCACTTGGGAGGTTGTCAAGCCGCTCAAGCCAAAGGCCTAAACATAAACAAAGCTGGCAATTGCAAGAACTGAGTTGAGACACTCCCTCACTACTGGGAACTTATCATTATACCATTATTATTGAAAAGACTGAATAAAGAAAGCTTCTGCATTTTCATCAGATCTCTATAGTCCGCACCATTCACATTTGTTTTCGTGAACTCAAGGCCAGCGCTTCAAATATCTGGTAATCGAAGATTGCAAATGAAAGATTTGAGTTTTATGTTTTGATTTTCTCTTTTTTTTTTTTCTTTTCTTTTCCTCTTAATCTCTTGTATTGTAATTTTGATTGTGTAACCAAGGAATCCATCATTTTGATGTTTAAAAAAAACAAAAAAATTATGCAAGTGAGCAATCTTTGAACTGGATAAAAGTAGAGAAACAGAAATGAGAAGAACAAGTATGAGACCGAGAAAAAAAAAAAAAAGAAGAACAAGTATGAGAGTATGTTGGTGAGCCAGTCATGGAGCCTCTCTTCTCCAGTTCCATACATCTCGTCGAGTTTCTTGTTGTTTCGGGGGGCACTTGTCCATGTCCCTTTAAACACAAGTGAGCCACAGGAAATTGGAACTGAGCTTGTGGAACACAGGGAGAATCTGGCTACACAATTGTGACACCTTATAGTTTCAACGTTTTTGTTGTGAGGAACTACTATTGTTAAAATCAAACATATACTAGAAGGAGATACAAAGAGAAAATATCACACAAAGAGGAAAGTCTAGAAAGATGTCAATACTTCACAAGATCATATTTGGTCCAACACATATACAATATGTTACTTAGTGAATTGCCCTTTTTAGCATACTAGCTCCTTAATCTCTATTACTCATTTTAGGTTATTCAACAAATTATCCCTCAATTATTTGGTTTTCTTGTTTGGTTTGATTTCATATATATTAGGTATGGTTTGATTTATGATTCTACGTCTTTCCCTTGTACAAAGAAAAAGTGAAACAAAAATGAAACGACCAAACCAAAGTGGGTTAGATTTTCCTAAAATATAACGAACGATCTTATTCCGAGTAAAGGTACTCATCATTCAATTTGGTTTCAACTAAACCAAAGCCCAAAATGTTTTTTCCTACAAATTGTTTTTTGTCGGAAAAACTATACTATTTCTATAAGTTTTTAATTTAAGAAAACTGTAGTCATTTGTAAAAGAAAATGCAAGATATATCATTTGTTACAAAAACACAATTTCTAAAGAGGATGTGTATGTACAGCAAAGGATAAAGAAAAACACCAGAATGTGGATGAACTCTCTCTTAGAAGATAAGTCATAGTCTATTATGTCCGTGCATAGTGCAGAATAACTAGATATTTGAGAACATAAAAATTTCACCTACCAGCTTGACAAAAAATATAATTCAACTACCAATCAGTACATGTAGCTTGGGTTTAGTATTCAGATCTCTCGATTTTGGTTTCCAAAAATCACAAACAATGAACAATTATTTAAAGAAAAAATAAAAAAAAATGTAGGAAAAAAAGAAAAAAAAAGAAACGGAATTGATTAGAAAGCCATCGATCACTCAACTCATTGTTTTTGTCGTGTGGCATGTATTGTGGTGCAAGCATCCAAAGTTTCATTATTATCCACACTAACATGACCTAACGTTCTGCAATTATGTACATATTGACATGGTTCTTCTATATCTTAATTATCATCATATATGCATCCAAGTGTGTGTAAATCAAAACACCCTCGGAGTCCCACGTATGCTACACACCATAGTTTAATAAATACCTTATAATAGTTTAATAAATACCTTATAATAGTTCTATACGTGTGACATATATACATATACAATTACACACGTCCACAACCTTACTATCGTTATGGCCTAATCATTAAAGTTGGTTGATTAGTAAGGTTGTGGACGTCCATATACAATTGACCTCAATCCGAATTTGATTCAACGTAACCGGTAACTCGCGAATTTAACCAATATATGTATGCTGAGTCGATGACACAATTTACAAGTGAAAAAAGAAGAAAAAGAAGGCACACATGATGTATGAGCTTGATCACCAAATATGATGATTTTCGTCTCGGCAGAGGTTTTTCAATCAATAATGCCGTTTACCAAGGTTTTTCCTCTAGCACACTTTAACCTACACGTTCGAGCTTTCTATGGTTTTATAAACCCAAATATATAATGAATATTGTTAGAATGAGAAATTTTTTTTTAAAAAAAATATACCTTCACTTGTTACAAAACAAACTTTAACAATTCAACATTTATATAAATTTGAATCGGGATGATGATATATACAATTACAACACTAACACAAACCACTGTTTTAGATGTTCTAGTCACAAGATCACATCTTTATACAATAAAATTCAAACTCACTAAACAAGAACATTAAAAGCAGTTAGATCAATCAGTTCCCATCAGATTTGTCAAAGGTGCAAAGGGTTGAAATTGACAAGAGGAAAAAAATGGTTGAATGAAGTATTCTTCTTTTTTTTATGTCGTTGAAATTTTCCCACATGTATTCTTTTACTAAAAATAATTGAAAAAAAGCACAGAAAGAAATATATTTCTTCACTATACTGTATAATGGAAGTAGAACATTATCATTCATGTTTGGGGGCAAATTTTTTTTATTATATACCAACGGCTAATTAGCTCACAATATGTGGACAAAATATTTCAGCAACACTATTTATTCGAATGTTCTTTTAACAGATTTGGATATCACATATCACGTTATGATGTTGATTTTTAGTAGCTGCAAATTATTTCCAACAATTACTATTAAACACAAATGATAATTTTATTTGTTTATGCCAGTTATTATAAATAAATAAAAAATTAATTTAAACTAAGTAAAATCAATTTGTTTAAAACGGAGAGATGATCAAAACATTCTTATTTTTAAGATGTTTAAGCGAAGACAATCTTATCATCATTCTTTTTTTTTTGTTAACATTTATGTCATAATTGGCCGGCCCATTAGCCTAATTTTTACAATTAAATTGTAGAGTCGGGGACTCGATCCCTGGTGTGATGGTGTCTATCTTTTGTGGATTTATCATTTGCCACTAGACCAAAGATCACTTCACTATCAACATTCTACATGTATGGAATAATTGAAATGGATTTTTACTTAAAAACATAAATACAAGTTTCGTTCTTTACCAATAAAACAAGTTTTTCTAATCACAAAATGCATCAAACAAAAAGATTTCTCTCTATGAATACTAGATAAAATTAAAGAACAATGACATAAATGCAAGAAAACAAAATATTTTTTTTTTATATAAAACAATATAAATATTGTTAATCTGAAAATGTATTATAAAATTTCTACATACGAAATTATTAAAACCAAAGAAGCAAATGAATAAAATGAATAAAATTTATTTTGTCGGTCAGATAGGACCCACAACCGTCGATAAACAAGACTCATAACACCGTTACCGACACAAATAGTGAAAGCTTATACTCCATTTTTCGTTTATTTTTAATACTTAATTTCGTCAAATATTATTATTTGTTTTCGTCGAATATTATTGAATTTCAGCATTGTCCTTTCGGGGACATCTTCTCAATTTGATTTGTTTAAAAAACTATAAAATTTAATTTTCGACCAAGTTTTTTAGTTTTGGTAGGACCGTGATAAAAGAGGTTCGGAAGTACTCCATAATTTATACACAAATATAATCTCCCAAAAAAATGAATATTAACGTATTATGATGCATTGACCAAAAAAAAAAAAAAAAAACGTATTGTGATTTTGTAATCAATGCTATTATTGTGTTGGTTAAATGCTATTATNTTTTCCTTTTTTTTTTTTTTTTTGTTACAGTGAGTTTTATAGTAGTTTGATGTCTTTTCTTTAACTATCTTTTCTTAAAAAGTATGAACTGTTTTGTCCAAACAGAGTTACTAATTAAATTGATTTTTTTTTTTTAGTTACAGTGACTTTCAATCAACAATATTCTAAAATATATTCAAACTTCAGACTACGAATGGTATATATGGTAACTGCGTTTTGCGATGCGGAAAAAGTACAGTGCAGTTCAAATAATAACGAAAATACATAGATACATATATATATGTAGATATTTTGATACTGTTACATCACTATTACGGTACGGTTTTGGGTGCAGATTTGGTCACCATTCATAGCCTCACTCTCTATAATACTGATCATGATCACAAAAAAAGGAGATGTTTCAAAATTTTCAGATACTCTTACCAGTTTCGTTTTCGTTGTAAAAACATTTCCTACATGAATTCATATCTATATATATATGTATAATTATGAGTTGAGTGGATTACATCATTGATATATTAGACTAAATTATTATTTCTTGTCGACAGAAAATTCCTTAATAGTAATAAGCAACAAATATGATTGATTTTTAAAAAAAGTTTAATCACTCCTCTTGGTTAATTATATTGAATTAATTTTGATAACAGCTAAGAAAAATATATTTTTACCACTTGAGCGAGAAAGCATGCACCTTTAAAAACTTGCATTACGGCCAATGAATCGGATTCGATATTTTGCGATCTGACGACTAAAGGCAAATTTTAAGGTTTGATTACAATCTCCTGCAGCCAAAATAAAAATGGAAAAGACCCTACGTTTAATGTAGCCAAATTAATTAAAGCGGAGGTATATAGGATTCTTACAATGATTATCATATTTAAAAACTAATCACGAGAATAATAAGTGAACCAAACTGTTTAAATCCCTAAATTACACTTTTTGGGTAAGTTCACCGTCGTTCCAAGTTTGGGGTCACAACTTTTTCTTTGAAAGATAGACAAATGTGATTAATTAATAATTATAGCAATAGATATTTAGTGTATACATATTTATTATGATCAGGCGTACGTGCACTATTTGAAACTAATCATTCAGATCCTATTTATTAATGGGGTATGGAGCAAGACAGCTTGTGTGAAACAAGTGAAAAACAGAGTGGAACAAAACGGAGAAAAAGATTGAGGATATGTATATTTTTGTCTTTCTTTTTTTGGGTAAAAGAGATGTATCTTATTATTATTTTTTTTTTTTGGATAACCCAGGTATCCTAAGTCCAATGGGCCCAAACTAGCCCACTGCGTGCGTTCCGAAGGCGGCAAGAGTAGTTCCTGGAGGCCGCATAGCCCGATTTTAAATTGTCTGCGGTGGCCACTTAAGGTGTTTGCAGCTGTGGGGATTCGAACCCGGAATTATTAGGAATTTCACCCTCAGTCTGAAATCCTTCCTACCACTAGCCCACCTATGAGTGGTTAAAGAGATGTATCTTAAACTGCAAAGATGTCGATTTCGAGACTACCATGATGCAGAACGTGTTGTCACCCTTGAACCTCTTCATTTAAGTCTTAAACAGTTAAACCACATCCTTAAAAATATACATTCGCTCCAGATTTCACATTGCTAACAATCGCTTTCATTACTTGGAATACTTTTGTGTTTTGTCCACATCTTCGACCTTCTCAAACACACTTTTTCTATCCATGTTAACTTCTCAAAGTTAACTTGCATCTTGCATAATACAAGCACAACGGAAGTAAAAACGTCCAAAATTTATTTGTCTTTGGTAACATCATATTCACATGTACACGAAAATCCGTGTTATTATGGTCTACGAGTATACACTACATTTTTAACAGAAAAAGATTGAACTAATTAATCTCTGCAGTACTCGATTAATCATCACAATCTTCCGGTATTAACCATGAAAATTTAACACTGTCAATGGAATGTAAACGTTGACTAAACGTATACATAAATGTCAATGAAATCTTAAGCTTATTTCAGTAAAAGTTCATGGCTTTTTCTTTCTCATTACGAAAGTTGGGTAGTTCAATCAACTCTTTTTCTTCCTTGGCATTACCTATACTAGCTTTCCACAACATCACTTCATCTTGTAATATATTACTATCATGGCAAAGAAGAAAAAAAAAAGAGATAATAAACAGGTGGTGGATTTTAAAGATTATGAGACGCAGGGGTATCTAAATGTGGTTGTAGTAGGCCATGTCAATCAACATTCTGAGTTGAAACCACTTGTCCTTTGCATCGGTCAATTTGTGTGAATGTAATCTTAACCTAAGATTTTTCCTAAATTTATAGCATGTAAGTGTATCTCAGATGAGCAACGTAATAATGCTAGTGATGTTTTTATATTTTTTGACCGTTTAAGAGAGTCTAAGGGCATTGGTAACGGTAGAACACTTCATGTGTTCTAC
>OVAQ01000991.1:3757-20070 GCA_900406345.1 Erysimum cheiri | reverse complement strand
GCTGTCCCTTTACCACCAGCGTTTACAAAACCTGATGAATGTTTATCTTACACACTTTTGCAGTGCCCTGATACCAACTATCTGTTTATGGGAGACTATGTCGACCGTGGATATTATTCTGTTGAAACTGTTACGGTACCAAGTTTATACCATCTGCACACTTCTTTTTTGTTCAATAATAATATTCTGATTTCCAAGTAGACATACATCGTTTATCTTGTTATACTGTAAAATCAAGTATACTGTGTCCATACTATGGATGCTTTCTCTTCATAATGTTTATGTATGTTTCTTAGATTTACCATGCTCATACTCGTTCTTTCTTCTAAATTCCATTTGCAGCTGTTAGTTGGCTTGAAAGTACGGTATCCACAGCGAATCACTATTCTTAGAGGAAACCATGAAAGTCGTCAGGTAATAAACTTCTTTCTAAGTTATCCCTTTGTCTCTACTTGTATGTTCATCTTCTGAGGTATACAGTATTGAGTTGATTCTATTGGCATAGTTTGTCTGTTTCTGTCATTGAAATCTTAGATGAGGCCTTTATATAATTACAATTTATTTATTCACGTCTCTGCTATATATATTTACTAGTCAATTAAGGTTTTCCTGTATTCTATTTGCTGCAACTTCCTTTCCTCCAGGTTTCTATCCGACTCATGGTTTAATAAACTGTTTTTTTTCACTCTGGCAGATTACTCAGGTGTATGGATTTTATGATGAATGTCTGCGAAAGTGAGTCTCCTGGTGAACATACTTATGTTGTATAAACTGCTAACTCGCTTTGTTCATGTCATGATANTATGGATTTTATGATGAATGTCTGCGAAAGTGAGTCTCCTGGCGAACATACTTATGTTGTATACACTGCTAACTCGCTTTGTATCATCTTCTTAACTAATACTCTGCATGTTGCTGCTCATGTTTGTTGATGGGAGAATATCAAATTTCTGTTCTTTCTTTTTCTAGTCCTGGCTAGTTTGTATTGATCTTCCGGATTAATATTGCTTTGCTCATTTGACTTTTCTCGTGGCATTTTTTCATACCTTAGTTGTTGTTAGTTAGTGCTAATCAAAATTGAATTTGATAAGAAATGTTTCCTTCCACCCCTGTAGGAAAGTCTTTTGGTTATTTTGTTTGCAATTTGCTTAACAAACCTTGCTTGTGCTTGCAGGTATGGAAATGCAAATGTTTGGAAAATATTTACAGACCTCTTTGACTATTTCCCACTGACAGCTTTGGTTAGTACTTAATACATACGCTGCATCTTTCTTTCCAGTTTTATGAAGTTGGGACTGCCAGAAGTTCAACCTGGTATCTTACTCCTATAATATAGATGACCCATTGTCTGTTTTGGCGCTCTCAATATTTCAATACATTCGGAAGGTTGAATTTTTTTATTCATTCTTGTGCGTGTGTTAGCATATTTGGTTGGCTAGTTTCATTTCAATTTGAGATATAATTTTAAATGCTGTGAATGACAATATAAATTGCATTTTCTACTTATCTTGCCTAGTCTGATTGACTGATGGTTTCTTATGAGTTTTTAATTCGTAAAATAACGAGGCTGTTCATCTCATGTCATATATCCTTGTTTACAGGTGGAGTCGGAAATATTCTGCCTTCACGGTGGATTGTCACCATCTATCGAGACCCTTGACAACATTAGGAACTTTGATCGAGTTCAAGAAGTTCCACATGAAGGGCCTATGTGTGACTTATTATGGTCTGATCCTGATGACAGATGTGGCTGGGGAATCTCTCCTCGTGGTGCTGGATATACATTTGGTCAGGTATTGAATTATGAAGCCTCAGTTTCAGACAGTCCTGGATCTCCCTTTTTTTTTGTTTGGTTCCAGACAAGTGTATGATTGACTTTCTTTTTTATTTCTGTTTCCATAGGACATTTCCGAACAATTCAATCACACTAACAACTTAAAATTGATCGCCCGAGCGCATCAGTTGGTTATGGATGGATTCAACTGGGCACACGTAATACAATCAAAGTCCTCTTCCCTGCATAGATTAGCCAAACCGAAGATTCTTAGCTAACTGTGTATAAATATATTCCTGTTGACAGGAGCAAAAGGTGGTTACAATATTCAGTGCCCCAAACTATTGCTATCGCTGTGGAAACATGGCCTCGATTCTTGAGGTCGATGACTGCCGGAACCACACGTTCATTCAGGTCTTGCCCAAACTATGTCCAGAGATCTTCGTTTTAACTTCTTTTCTGGGGAAAGAAAACTAACAGTTTCTATATCATGAAACAGTTTGAACCAGCACCGAGGAGAGGAGAGCCAGATGTAACCCGAAGGACACCTGACTACTTCCTATGAAGACACTCAGCTCCTCCCGCAGCTGCGAAGTCCGGTTGTTGGTTTTTGAAGTTCTCTGCTTATTCCATTTGGTTCAACCCATTTGTGTTCCAGGTTGCTTCTCTTTAAAATCAATTTAGCCCTCTCCCTTGGAATAGTGTAATATAGGCAAAGAGGTCAATGAACTTTAAAACCTCTCATGAACATGTGTTTGGCTGAACTTATTTAGCTCCCTTCTGCATCCGAATTTGTTTATTGTGAGATATTATTTCGATTTATTTCACGTAATTCTTCTCTTTTGTTCCATCTCTGTTTTTGCACTCTTCTGATTGAAACCTAATCAATATCAAGTTCTTTAAAGCCATAACAATGGACACGTTATGTATGGTCAAGTTAAGTGATTACGACTGATGAACAGTTCTTGTAAAAGCATTGATTCTATAAAACCACACAATGAAGCTGTTACTACAAGTTAATGTAAGAGAATAGCGAAGGGACAAGATCAACAACAGACCAGGCGAGGCCTGCGTATTGGAAGAACCTTATACCAGTGTCAATATCAAACGAGTCCTGGCTCAGGAACTCGCATAGTCTCTGCAAATATCCAATTGAGTTCTTGGTGTTGTTTGTCTTCGTTCCACTCCCATACCCCTTGTCGAGCTTGAGCTTGGGAATGTAAGTGCTGGATCTTATTGGAATCCCAAGTGCGTTGGATACTGTTGGTAAAGTCCATTTTGCAAGAGATTTACTGCAGAACTTCACTAAGAGTATCGTTGGTATCCCCACCATGATTCTTCCAAGGTAGGACGAAATCGGGAGCTCTGGTGAGAAGATTCGTGGAGCTGCTTCATGGTGGAATTGGCTGTACGTTTGCTGGACTCCAGTAACCTAAGACAAGTAAATCATCGATTAAGGCCATTATCTAAATAAACCATAAATGCAAAGCTATTGTCTGAAAATATTTCAATGCTTACAATTCCTAGGGTAACCCCGTTGAATGCCGTGTGGTACTCGTAGCTAGGAGTTGGGTGCTCAGGGGTCGGATAAGCAAAGAGCAATAAAAAACTCAGAGCTGTCCAGAAGGAGCTAACTGCACAATCCAGAGGGTCTTCTCTTTTATTTCGTGTTTGCAAGTAAGAAGCATTTGTCAAACTATTGAGTAATGATGCTAACCGTTCTGTTTTGAGGTAATGAAATCATCAATGCTTTCACTGACGGTAAGCCAAAGACCTAGAATCAGGACTCCTATGGCAAGACCACTAATGATATCGACCACACTGTGCATACCCAAATAAATCCTTCCTAGGAAGAAAAACAATGATGTCAACTGAGGAATCAAATACTTATATAAGGAATGTGTGTTAGGATCTTACCGAAGGCGATTAGGGCTACCAACAAACAAGCCAGGGAAAATCCATAGTATTGATAGTATTGGATAGACACATTATCGTGTTCCAAAGAGGATAACACATAATGGAATAGATATCTGAAACATCCACCAATAAGGAGACAAGTGTTAAAACCTCTATACCCACAACAACATTGTTCACAACATAGGATACAGATAACACTTAAATGCTTCACATTGCATTTATCCGAATAAATAGAGGTTAGTATCATCAGTTGATCCATAGGCAGCTATGAGACTCTTATCACATACTGATTTATCTTCTCGCGGCAATGTAATACCGAGAGAAAACATTCTTAGCTAAGAGATAACAATGCGACTCTATAACAATCTTGGTAAAGAATTAGCAGATAACATACCCGGATAAACAAACTGTGTTTAAAGTATGTGAAGAAGGCAACCCATATTCCATTGCATTGTCTTCCTCATCTTTTGTGGCAGTAATCCTTCTAACCGGTGGGCAGCTCGGACGAGGAGCTGATACCACATCCTAAATACAGAAGACCGTATAAACCAAAAAGTTCCTTCTTTTAAACTTGTAAACTAAGAGAATATGTTATAAGTCGCCGAAGAGTATATACCTTAATGCAGTTTCCCAAGTAATCACAGAATGCTATTAAGAGAGTCATCTGCCTAGCCAATCTACCATGTCCACTCTGCAATTACACTCATTGATTAGTAGTAGTCTTAAGGTTACAAATTACAATCATGTCCAAATTTAAAAAGCCATAGCTAAGAGTAAAGATATCAACGTTTATGTTTGGAAAGTTACCCAAAAGAGCAAAGGCAAGAAAGCAGTGTAAAAGGGAACAGAGACAACACAAGATAGCCCTGAGAAGAAAGCATCCAACACTCCATTCTGATATTTCTGCAAAACACAATTCCCCAAAAAGGATAGAAATTGTTGGATAAGCTTGAATTAGCTTGAGTCTAAAGTGAAGTATATTTAGGAGAGAAGCTAAATATACATATTTGAGTTTTAGGAATTACTTAATAAGTTAGTTTTCCAATTTGGTTTTTGGAAATTGTGGAAGAGCGTTTTTCTATATAAGGAGTTGCAGGGTGTTGCATCACTTAAGAGATTGTTTTGTGAGCTTTAGTTTTTGAGTCAGTTTTGTAAAGCAATAAAAGAGAGAGTCTTTCATAAACAATATGTGTCCGTGTTGCTTAATCAATAGAAATCAGCTTAATTGATCCCCCAATTCTCCAAGTCAAGGCAAAATCAGCTGCAATTCAATTACTTGGGACTGTAAAGTTTAGCTAATTAGGCACCTGGATTCTGAGAATGAGAGGAACACCACCGACGACTTGACGAGCAACCCATGGTTGTACAAGAGATCTAAATTTATGGGTCAATCTCAGATGGGAAGAAAGACAGATCCATGTGACAACACCCACGAGGATCAATCCTTGCCATGTCCCTGAGCCTGAGCCTGAGCCTGAGCCTGAGCCCTCCATTGATCTTTCTAGAATCTTCTTCTTCTCCTTCTTCTATTTCCCTCCCTCTTTCCAGTGTCAAGAAAGAGGAGAGAGAATTAAGAAAATGGAACTAAAAAGATTGGAGACAGTGGGTTGATTTTCTGGGTTTCCAAAAAAGTCAAAAATTAGACAACAATTATACAATCTATCCTCAATGCTTTCTTCTTTGGATTTGGGATCTCTCTCTATCTCCCCTCCTCAGCCGGCCGTACAGTGAGGAGCTCCAATGGATGTTCGCTGGCAGAAGAGAGAAAGAGCAGAATCCAATTTAATTAGTAAGATTTTGATTATAAAGATTTTAGGAGAGACCGAGTTAATAGGAAAATNGGTTATTAATTTATCGAGTATTAATTTATAGAGGTTCTACTGTAGTAAGATTTTGATTATAAAGATTTTAGGAGAGACCGAGTTAATAGGAAAATATTCATAGCCACCAGTTTTGATCGATCCACCACTTTATGAAAGTGAGGTCTACGTGTTGTTTGCGTGACTTTAGTCAACGCTTCATTACTCAAATTCCTTTAAATGTTTTTTTTTCTTTTCTTTTTGATTGTGATTGCCATTTTCAGATTTTATTGATTTTTTTTTTTGGTAGGATTCAGATTTTATTGATTTTGTGCTACCAAAAATTAGTTTTTTTTTTTTTTTTTTTTATTAAAAAAAGTTATAATTAATTAGTAGAGAAGTTAGCAGATAAATATACTTAGATACTTTTTTAAAGATTATAAAATGAAACGAAAACTTGTAAAAATGAAACGTACAAGACAGATTAAACAAACAATTAGTGTGTTAACAAAAAAAAAAAAAACTAACGACAAGTGTAAACGATGAAAACTAAACAATTGTTTTTAAAAAATAAAAATTAATCAAAGTATATAATAGAGTAAGCTCTGCTCAACGACTACGGCACAATTAGTTATTCCAAACCAACAACAAATTGTCATACAACTTGTCACGAAACAAACCCATTTAGTATTTACACTCGAAGCCAGATTCAATCGTTTCCTTGCTACGTACGTACCATGGAGACATTACATCAAACACAATACCATCACCAAGCAACAAACACATACAATATAACGCACTCCAGTTTACTAAACTTTTCACTCTCTTGTTTCTAATCACCAAAAACATTAAAATATTAATGCTTGAACCATGTAACATTGACTCCAAAAGTTGTACCAATTTCTATATTTCAGGAGAGAGAGAGANAAAAACATTAAAATATTAATGCTTGAACCATGTAACATTGACCCCAAAAGTTGTACCAATTTCTATATTTCAGGAGAGAGAGAGAAAAAAAACAAAGGGTCAAGAAGAAGCGGACCTCGAAAAAATGTGAGTCAACAACAGAGCCTAAAAGGAATTGTGAAAAGCAAAACAGAATAAAAGATGGGGTTCCTTGGTCTTAGAGCAGTCAGTAGAGAACGACAATCTCTCCTCCTTTGGGTTTAGATTTTGAATGTAGCCCAAGTAAGTCTATGCACGAACACCTCGGTTAAGACTTACCATACGACTCGTGCCATCCATCTGCATTCCTCTGTTCCCTGTTCCACTTCTTCCCGCATACCCACCAGTCCCTCGGTTCTGACCAGACCACTCTCTTGTCTGACCACCATGCCCAGATGATCTGTTACCACCATAACCAGATCTAGCACCTCCATTGTAACCTTGTCTTCCTTGTGTGTAAGACATGTTGTCTTGCCACTTTCCACCACCTGCTCCTCCTGCATAGTCTTGATTGTTGTCTCTTCTCCTTGAACTCAGATCCAGACCGCCACCACCAGTCCTAGCCTCCATTGCTCTTTCGTTGCTCTCTGCAAGAACAGCAAGCTTCTCGGTTAACTGGAAAGCCAAGGTTTGCAACCTGTTGTGCTGGACATCACGGAAGATGATGCAACATGTAGGTTGGTCCCAGCTTGCATGGAGTTCTTCATTGATCATCATCTTGCTCACGATGCTGTGGACTTGGTTCTCAGAGAGATCAAACATCTTGGCAAGCTGATCTAGACTTAGAGTTTCGTAAGAGGCCGAGAATGTGAAGAGGTAAGTCCTCAAAGCCTCTTCTTTGATCCTATCCTTCACCATATCAAGGATGGTTTCCCGATTCTTGAACAGTCTCCAGACATCAAGAGAGTTCACAACTTCAAAAGCCTTTTGGAAGTCTCCTTTAGTGAGAGCTCGGGTTGCTGCCATGGCATGGTCACGAACATTTTCAGGAGGAGCAGTGAATGCTTGCCTCTCACTGATCTCGAGCAGGCGACGGAAATTCTTACTAATCACCCTGCGTTTGACATCATGAGAACTGGCTGCCATGTTAGGGACCTCTAGTAGCATGGCACAGATGAGATGAACAGCTTCGAGAAGCTCAAGGTTTATGTGCATGTGATATGGCATCTGTCGTCTCCTCTCCAATCTTTCCTGTTGGGACCAAAAGGTTATAAACAGTTCTATCCAATTTTAAATATAAATATACTGATGAAACACATGAACGTCGAGAACCCAATTACACAAGATGGAAACAAGTTCTATGAACCTGAGATGCAAAAGAAGATACTGTGCAATACAAACAAAAATATGTACCTGCTCGGGAGTCTTCTCATGGTATCGGCTTTGCGAGACACCTTGAGCAAGCAACTCCCGCACCCTTTGACCAGAGTACAGCTCAGAGAGGCAGCTGTGAGCCTCTGTAATCATTCCAACCCGGAACGCACAGAGACCAAGCTGTGCCATGGACCTGTTAAAGAGGATCTGGGTTGAGATGTCCATGTGCTGAATATTGTCCTGCAGATGACTCATCAGCAACAAATCCCTAGCAGTCACGAACTTGTCCACTAACGCATGGTGATAGATATCACATAACATTGCACGGGCTTTAGTCCGTTCATCTCCATATTTGTAAATAAGGGAGACGAGAACATCCATCATAGCTCGACTACTCTCGGGGAAGGTAGGCTTACGAGGAACAACCTCTGGAACAACAATGAATGAAGCAGGAGGTCCAGTTTCCTCTTTGGGCTCCTCACTATCTTCTTCTGCTTCTTCCACCACCAGCTCAGCCAGTTTCCTCATGGCATCAAAAACTTCCTGAGGCTTGTAGTAAATTAACTCAACTCGTCTTAAGGCCACCTTTGCAGCAGCTTTATAATCACCAGACCTCTCAAAGTAGTCTTGGATGTTTTGAGCAAGAGCTAAGAACATCGGCTCATCTCTCAATCTCTCTACATACTCACGTGTATGAGGATCTATGCACTGCAAACTCTTGAAAAATTCAGAGTCTATCCTCTCCACAAATGCAACAAGGTTTCCCCAGACCCGAATTGTTCCATCAAAATCTTCTGGTTTTGAAGTTTCATTCTCATCAGGCTCTATTGTGTCATCAACAACGATGTTATCATATTTGACAAGAATGTCCAGTATGGTAAGCATGTTATTCACACACTTCTTCCAGACATTGATAGGCATGTGTCCGCTAAGACCAGGATTCACATCAAACTGTGCAGATATAACACTGAACAAGATTTCAAGTTTCTGCGCTGGAGTTTTGGCAATCCTTGTCAGGTGTGTAAGCTGATCAACCAGTTCAAATCGTGCAGTTCCCTTCCTGCCACGGGCAGCGACAACTTCTTTCAATTTTTGGTTGACCCAGTCCCATGTGATCTCTTTAGGATCTTTGTTAGACAACTTCTCCATAAGCTTATCTTTCTTGCTTAGCATCTTCTCCCAAGAGGGATCACCTCTATCGCTAGCTTCCTCCTCTTCAGACTCAGCCTCCACATTAACATCTTCCTCAAACTCATCGTCCTCTTCTTCGTCTTCCGCATCTTCATCCTCTGATTCCTTCACTTCCTCAGTTTCTGGAGACGCCCTAAATTTATTAATATCCTCTTCATACAGCTTATTATTTTTCTTCAATCTCTGTCTCATTGAATTCAAGGCCTTGGAGTTGCTAGTGCTCATCTTTTTCTTTGCTTCCTTGTTTGCCAGAGTTTCATTTAGGAAATCCTCCAAGATCACAAGGGTTTTGATGTACAAAATTGGAGGCTTCACAGCCTCTGTAATCCTCATAACTTTTTCCAACTGTTTGTTAATCTTATCAAAGTTTTCTTGCAGACTAACCCAGTCATTGATCTTCATGGCATTCTTCATCTGCTCTGCGGTACTGACCATCTCTTCAAAACGCTTGTCTTTTGCTGGCTGAACAACACGTTTACGGAGATCATCATCATCACTATCACTGGCACCTGGAAGATAACGTGAGGCACCACCAACATTGGTATCTTGAACCTCTTCCAACTCTTCCTCGGTGTCAGTGTCATATTCGCTGTCACTTCCAGTCTAAGAACCAAGGTAAAATGAGAAAGTGAAGTAAGAAAACCCAATGAGACAAGCCAATAGACAAAATCACAGTGTATTTAACGTTGGAGGGAAACCTGAGTAAAGAACTTGGACATCTTTCGTAGCGGAAGAGGTAAACGTTAGGAAATGGAAGCAAGGAGAACCTGCATTCCACAAAAAGACACTGCAAAAATAAATAGCTGAAAAAACCAATGTACCAACAATCTAATGACTTGTAAACAGGACACGACCTGATCCAACCGATAATAAAATAGACATACAAAGAATCCAAAACTTTAACAATCATCTCTACCTAAGAGAAGAGAGGTAAAGTGTTTGCCAAATGACACATCCGATAGTCTAATAACATCCACATGCTAATATGTTAATTATAAATTGAGAGGACGAAGCTATAACTTATGACACAAATCCCACCTAAAACTAATACATCCAATATCTGAATCAATCGACGATAACCCTAATCCAGAAAATCATAGACAAGTAATCCTCGAGTTTTATTAAGAGTTTCAATGATCGATTAAGAGTACAGGGGAAATGAAAATCTAACAAGATGTTATTAGAGAATTGGAGAGTTTCAGGTTACGGTAAGAGAATGAAACAGATTAAGAAGAGTTTACGATAATCATCGAATTACGACGATAAGCTCAGAAATCAACCCGGGAAATCATAAGATCCGAAGCCGAATCTTTTTTCTTCAGGAAAATCACATTAAGCTATTGAGTGCAAAATCTAATTTCAATTAACACCAGACACACAAGAATGAAGAGAATTCGAGGCTTGAATCTACCAAATTCGGATCTGTACCGTCACAAGAGAAACGATTAAATCCCAAAAGCTAGAGTGCTAGACGAGGGAGCTTGTGCCAAGATTTTGTAGGGCTTTTGCTTTTGCAGTTAAGGATTCACTTCTTGTAAAATTCCTACTCTACCCCTGTCTACTGTGGTTTTTGTTTTGGCTTTTTGGGTCATATCGACTTTTATACACGATTCAGATCAATTACATAATAATAATCAAACAATTTAAACCGGGCTAAAGCTTTGGTTAGCTTCAAACTGTAATTACAGTATCGTTTGATTGGTTTGATTTACACTTGGATGAATCTTTTTTATGGACAGTGAAGATTATATGATTCAGTGGATTTCAAAATAATTACACGACAAAAAGACAAATAATTTTCTGTTTTTCCAATTATGCAGAGTTGCATACATTACTACAACAACACAATAATAATGAATAGATGACTTCAAGAACAAGGAACACACATAAGAAGACCATTCTTCAATTAAGCTCTAGTTTTGTTGCATCTTGCGTTACAAAACAAAAAAAATATTCAAGCGGATCACTTCATCACATGAGCATTTACTTCATATGTATAAATCGACCTAAAGGCTCTCAAATTCTTCAGCCAAAGGACTTTTCCCAAGACTTGTTCCTCGTGATCTAACCGGGGCAAAAGGAGATGGGTTAGAAGAGTTTGAAGCTCTTGGAGATAAGTGAGCTTGTTCAAGAACACTAAATTGAAGCTCTGAAGGGTAATCTCTCATACAACTGATTCTAGGGCCTGCTCCTGTACTCCATCTCGAATGTAGCCGCTCAGCTAACTGGTAAGATTTTATTCCTTTGTGTGAATCTATCCGTTTCATTATCTTCTCCTTCAGGACAGGCTTCTCGTATTCTTCAATATCTTCATCGAACAGGTTCGATTTTGGGTATGTGAACTCTTCCTCAGCTATGAATGTCTCTTCTGCTGTCTCGTACCCTTGTTCCGAAGGGGTTTCAGGTTCTTCTTCATCATCCTGATAATCCTCAATCATGCTGTCGTCTTTGTTGGGTATCTCCGGTCTTGAAAGTTTTGAATGCGACCTTGATAATGTTTGTAGCTCTGAATGATTGTTGGCTTTAGTGTTTGGACTTTCACCGGTCTCAGCATCCACAAAGTCACAATGTTCTTCTTCTGTCTCTTTGATTCTTGAAGGCATCCTCTTGACTTTAGGAAGAGCTTCTCCATCTTCTTCATCTGGACTCTTCTACAGAATGTGAAAAAGAAAGTCTGTAATTTTTTAAATGATAACCTAAACACAAACCAGACCCAAAACTAAGAAATATTGATGACTTCAAAACTCACACCAGAATGGACTTACCTTTACATTGGTGAGGTNAAAAAGAAAGTCTGTAATTTTTTAAATGATAACCTAAACACAAACCAGACCCAAAACTAAGAAATATTGATGACTTAAAAACTCACACCAGAATGGACTTACCTTTACATTGGTGAGGTCTACATTGTTCTCTTTAAGAAATGACATGAACGCCTGAAAATTCTCTTCTGTTGGAAGATAGTGTCCACTATGAGGCCAAACTGCCTGAAAAGATCATCCAAAGAACTCAGACTTAACACACAAAGTTTTAACAAAGTAGTATACTTGGCTTCTTTTGCATAAGAATAAACGAGGAACAGTCCGAGGAAAATTTTTTGTTTCACCTTAAGAACACCATCGTCAACCACAATTCTTCCAGCAGATAATGTAGCTCCCCCGGCTAGAAAACTAGAGTGTTGAAAGTTACCCTTTTTCTTCATTGCAACATACAATATCTTAGATACGCTTAGGACAAATATCCACTTTGCATCTGGAGGACCTTCTTTTGTGTCAAGAACTATCCCACTTTGCTTATACATTAGTTTCCCATTCTCAATAACCACTTCGTATGCCTCCCTTTCAGTCTGTTCGTTTGAAAGAATAAAGCATTACCAAAAAGACATCTAACAAGCAAGTCAATGACATCGCAAGAGACTCTGTTTTCTTAAAAACATTGGTCTACCATGTTTTGCTAAGAAGAATATTTGTAGTTCATCAGGATTTGTTTACTAATTACAGAAACTAGAGAGTAAAACTCACCGGACCAAGATACTTGATGCTTTGTTGGTAAAGTTTTGATCTTGGACATCTTTCATGGTTCAATTCTTTTCCTTGTCCTATGTCAAGCCTACATGTCCAAAGTTGGATGTTAGCTTCTAAATTGTATGTACTCCTGGTACTATCATACTTTTGATTGTGTAATCGCAAACTTACCAATAAAAAAAGGGTTGTTTACTGTCACAGTGGAGCCAAGCATGATAATAGAATTGCAGATTGTGGCCATAACGATGTCGAGGATCGATCTGTTAAACTAGATAATTAAGATCACATGGTTTTACAGGAAACTTATAGGTTTGTAAAAGAATATTCTTACTGCCTCAAGCCAGTGCTGCAAAGCCAATTTCCTAGCTTTCTCGTCTTTTGACAAGCCTTTACCCACCTAAGCGATAAGATTGTCATAACATCAATAAAAGATTGGAGCAACGAGCAGGGGAAGAAAAATGAATGCATCAAACCAACATGTTTACCTTGGCAGCTCTTGTTCTTGCTCTAGACCAGCGTGAAACAGCAGTCTCTTGCTTCTCAATTTCGAAAAATGATATAGAACTTCTTTTAAGTTCAGCAAAGTCAAGTACCTTCCACCTGCAAATTTCATTTAGTTACTAAGCATATAATTTTATTCTCTCTATATTATACAATGCCAACAAATATAGCACCACGAACCATCTCTGCTCAACGACTACAGCACAATCAGCTAGCCGTCTTCTGGTTCGAAAGCTTCTATAAACCTTCTGTAACTTCAATGCAGCTTGATATCTTCCATCACCTAATAACAAGGCTAAGAATTCTTTTGCATGATCGTTTTCGGAAACAGGTTTCCATCTTCGCATTTTATATCTGTCATCTTCTCTCAAAAAAGTTAAAGGTTTAACAGAGAAATTGTTCACCACATCTCCTGGAGAAATTCTTGATCTTTGTGTCCCTTTACCGCTAAGGGATCTGTTGTATAGCTTCTTTCTAGTTTCAGGTGATTCATTGATGGTTGAATCCGAGTCATTTTCATTAAAACTGATAGATCGAAGAATGGTCTTCATTTCTGCAGAGCCAAGACAATTGTATCTTTACATCAAATGCCTTCAACTTTCCAGAACAATGTATACCAAATCAAATGGCTTTGGCTCCCTTATTAACAAGCCACATTTAAAAAATCGAGAGTCATACAAGTTATCATGAATACTAACCCATTTTTACTCAAACNGTCATTAAAACTGATAGATCGAAGAATGGTCTTCATTTCTGCATAACCAAGACAATTGTATCTTTACATCAAATGCCTTCAACTTTCCAGAACAATGTATACCAAATCAAATGGCTTGGGCTCCCTTGTTAACAAGCCACATTTAAAAAATCGATATTCATACAAGTTATCATGAATACTAACCCATTTTTACTCAAACAAGTTCCTTGTGATGTCAAGATAAACAGAGAAAGAAAGGGTCATGAAGAAGCAGACCTAAAAGTCAAACAAAACCCATGAGACGGAATGAGACAGAAGAGATTCTTTAATGGAAGAAAACAACAGAGCCAAAAAAGGAAATGAGGAGGTTTTGAATGGGGTCTCTTTCTTTGGTGTCTAGGATTAGATGGGAACGTGAGAGAGAACGATAATGGCGGCCATTTCTCATCTAAGAGATTTTCATGAAATCTCAATCTATCAATGCCAATGTGTTCCATTGGCCGGGAGAAAAATAGAATCCTCTGTTTTTATTTTCTTTCTTTCTATCGCCTAAACATAGAGACCTTTCACCATCGCACTGTAATTTTTGTTGGCTCCTCCTCAGTTTTTCCTAATTTTGGCCTCTATGTTATGCAAATATTTTTAACAAAAAAAAGAAGAAAAAATGTTACCAAAATTCAATGGGATAATATAGATTTATAATCATGTGACATGTACATGNCGGTTATATAGATTTATGGTATAATCATGTTACATGTACATGATCGATGTTGTTAAACGCACAGCAATCATAAACACAAAAAAAAAATTCACGCATTTAATAGAAAACTATCAAAAATTGGGGACCTTTTATGAAATTTCACTAAAAACGCAAGCAGAAGCAAAGCCCTAGTCTCTAATTGGCCGGGTCCGTTAAGTCCTCGCCTTTCCGAAGGATCTGACTTTGTTCCGACGCCGAAGCTCAAATGGAAAAAGAAGATGAGCTCCATAAGTTAAACGGCCAAGTTTCAGCTCCACGAGACGGAGATGTAGAAGATGATGACGATCCACTAGTGTTGAGCTCTCAAGCATTGGCGGCGCTCCAGGAATTTCTAGCCGACCAGAACAAGACTGTTGCCAGCACGCCACCGGCGTCTTCCGTCCCCGGAGGAGAAGAATCCGACAAAGTTGAGCTAGTTACGGAGGATTGGAGACTCAGCCAGTTCTGGTACGAACCTGAAACCGCAGAGACTGTAGCCGAGGAAGTGTTCACTCTCTCTAGTAGATTCTCAGGCTGTCGAATTGCTTGCATCGCTTGCCCTACTCTCTACGTTTATCTCAAGGTACTATTTCATCACTTTTGTTAAGTACCCTTCATTTGTATCGAATCCTTGTTGCTAAAATCGATACTTTTTCTTCTTGTTCATGCTAAATTTCTGTGTGTCGGGTTTTGATTTGTGATGATTCAGAAAAAAGATCCGAGTCTTCAGGTGCAATTGCTGGAGTATGATATGAGATTCGAGAGATATGGAAGTGAGTTCACTTTCTATGATTACAACGAACCAGAAGATCTGCCGCTTCAGCTGAAACATTGCTTCCATATAATCGTTGCAGATCCTCCCTATCTGGTAAAATTTCTTCAACTTCTTGACTTTTCCGTTGGAATTCTTTCATGAGAATTTGGGAATCTTTTAGTTGCCACTTGGTAGATAGGTTTAGAGATTGATGTGTAACATGCGTGATAGGCATTGTATACAGATACAATACCATTTATCGACCTCTCAATTCTTCTATTGTAGCAAGTTCAAAATCAGAACAAGATGAAAGAAAAAGTGTGAGCTTTTGCTAAACTCCTACAACTGGAGTTAGTTATGGTGCGTTTTAGTAATTATCATCCATATTCCAAAACATTTCTTAGATAGAGTATTTGTGACTTGTGAGGACATCATTAATCTGTGATGTTTTTGTGTGCTATATTGCTTTCTATTCTTCAAGTACCTTTGGCTTCTACTTAGCATATTATTAGTGATCTTGATTCGTTTATGCTTGGCAGAGTAGGGAATGCCTGGAAAGAGTTCGTCAAACAATTTCGTTCCTCGCAACCCCAGTAGATTCATTGTTACTTCTTCTCACAGGTACAACGACGACTTCCGTTTTCTCAAGTCGGTTTCGTAGGAGCTTATGCTTTATTAACTGGGAGATATTTCATGTCTTGCAGGAGAGGTGCAGAGAGAACGGGCAGCTGAGCTATTGGGTGTTCGCCCTTGTGTGTTTAAGCCTCATCACTCTAGTAAACTCGGAAACGAGTTTCGACTGTTTATAAGTTATGATCCAGGTACCAGATTAGGAGGCTTGGAAGAAGACAGCTAGTTGTGAGTTGTCCATCTTTTCATCTACCATCTTTGTTGACTTGCTTCTTTAAAGTCTGAGTGTTCTTTAGTAAACTAGTGAACAAAGTGATTCCCTGTCTGGAAGAGACTTAAAGCCATCTCGCTTTGTCTTCCTGTTTTGTTCTTATACTTGTGTTAATTTCTGATGACAATGAGCGGCTTAACCGATCTCAGGTTTCGAGCATTTCAACCCCATCATCATCCTCTTGCACCGAAGAATGCTTGTGGTGCCTTCGTCTCATCCCATCTCTCAGCTCTCTGGTCTTAGCTTCTTTTTCATAATTG
>OVAQ01000990.1:0-22317 GCA_900406345.1 Erysimum cheiri | reverse complement strand
TATCTCCTTCTTGCATCCAAGTCTGTCGACTTTTTTGTTGCTAGAAAAGTTCTTCTTCTCTAAAGGCTCCACATAACCTTTGTTTTAGGAGCATAAGATCTTCATAAGATTCATTCTCGTCATCATATGCTTTATCTATTTCTTCTTGTAGCTCCGCTATTAGTTGTTCTGAGCTCGTAACATTTTGTTTCTTCCAACATGAAATAGTTCTCCTGCAGTTCTGAGTTTTTCGAGCAAAGGAGTCATTTGCCATATTTTGTGATGGGGACCAGCCCTCACTCACCGACTCTTTGAATCCGGTTTTCCCGATCCAGCATTTATCAAACATGTACAATCGACTAAAACGTTGCGGATTGTCTTGAATCGAAGCAAGCATGGGTTTATGATCAGAGCCCCAAAGCTTTAAGTATTCAACAGAGGTATGGGAAAAGGTGGTGTGCCAGTCCTCGTTTCCCAATGCTCTATCCAGTCGCAATTTGACTAATTCACATATGCGACGTCCGACCCAAGAAAAAGAATTCCCTTGAAAAGGAAATTCCAGCATACCACAATTTTGGATCATGGTACGGAACGGAAGGAAGGAAGATTTCGATCTTTTCCTCCCTCCCTTTTTCTCATGGCTACCCGTGATTTCATTAAAATCACCAATCATAAACCATGGACCGTCTCGGGATATATCAATCCTGGTAAGTCGCTCCCAGATATTTTCTCGGTTTTTGGGAACCGGATCACCATAAACAAAAGAAATAAAAACGCGATTTCCATCAATAATTGTTTCAATATCCATGATACGATCATTACATGATAATAATTTAACTGGAAAATCACTCGAATACATAAGAGAAAGGCCACCACTGGTACCGTCAGGTTCAACAGTGAGGATAAAATTGAAGCCTAAAGAAACTTGAAGATTTTGCATGTGATACAAACAATTCTTCGTCTCAGATAGAAAAAGAAAACCTGGAGAGAACATCCTACACATTTCTTCCAGTCGATGGGTTGTTTCTCGCGCCCCCGCCCCTTGGCAATTCCACGCTAGGATTCTCATTTGGTAGTTTCGAGGGGTTTTTTGGACCCACCCGTACTATCAAATGGAGGAAAAGCTCTGCTTTTGGAAGAAGATGGGAAAATTGAGTTACCCGGTTCAGATGCAGCCGCTTTAGAGTTTCTTGGTTTTGTATTCGCTGGAGTCGTCTTGTGTCGCTTGGGAGAAAAGCGTTTATTCAAATTTAGGAGTTTTATGGTCGCAGCAGCTCTTGTTTCTGCCTGGGCTGAAAGGCCTTTAAGGGAATGGGCCTTCTTTAAGCTCTCTTTTTTTTCCCCTTCGGCTTTGGCCCGGCCCACTTCTACATCTTTTTTTATCTCAAGATAGCCTCCACGAGATTCCTTCTTCTTCGATGGGATCTGCTATACGCTTTGGAGATCTTCAATTTCATCTCCCAACAAATCATCATCTTCCATAAGGTCTCCTGTGTTAAACAGGGAAATATCATCATCTTGAAGATTAGCTTCATTTTCTTCTGTCCAATTTAGGTTTTTACAACCCCTTTCAGCCTTTGCCCTTGCCCAGTCTGCTTCCAATTCTTCTAGATCCTTCTGATTAGCCTCCTCTTCCCCTTCTTCATCGACATCATCTGTAATTGGGATTCTCACAGCCTCATCGGAATTCTCCAAATTACAGTCGAAATTCGCTTCAAGACAGTTAGCATTGGGGCCTTGAGTCCCGATTAGAGTTTGAGGATTCCCATTCACTGCCTCTTCTTCCTCCTCTTCCAATGTATGTTCATACTAGCTATTTTTCGTGGGGATATGTCGTTGATTCAGGTTAGTTTCGGGAGTCTGCTGAGTTTCTTCCACCACCTCCTCTGTTTCCATGGCATCGAAATTAAGACTCTTTTTGGCCGAGCTTCCAGTGGCTGGAGAGTCTCCCATAGTTTGATTTCCATCACCTGATTTCTGACCCAAGCTTTTAATCTCTGATTTCTTTCGCAGGTTTAAACGGAAAGGTCTCTTCCTAGTGTGATCCGGTGATTGAAGAGGCTGCTTTGCTCGCAGCGATGTCACAAGAGGATCTGACATTGTCGCTTGTGAGTCCGATACTTGGGAAAGATTCATGGGTTTGGTCGGCTCACGGTGCCGAATATCAGTTTGCAGCCGTGAAACGGGATCGATCTTCTTAAGAGGCGGAGGTTTACGGTTCTTTGCTTCAAATGTGTCCTCGAATATTCGTTTGCGACCAAGCTTATGATCATTGTAAGACCGATGATAAGTTCTCTGAGAACGAGCATAATGATCTTCCTTTCTATCTTTGTGCCTTGATGGATCCGGAGAATGCCTACGATATTTTTGAGGGTCAGGGTATCGAGCTTTTGTAGATGAACCCCTTGGACCCGTTTGTCTTTTCTCTAGGCGTTCCCAAACAGAGGCAGAGGTATTGCCAACAGCTCGCTTACCTTCAGCCTTGCGATATTCTTCTTCACGAGATTTCACAGGCTCGGGTGGAGATGGAGCTAAATCTGGTCTCCACCATGACGGGTGGGAAGTTCCTTTGCCATTTGGAGGAGGGGCTGAGGGTGGATTAACTTGGTTTGTTGGAGCCATCTCAGGCTGTTTCTCCATACTGCTTGTCAAACCAGATACCAACTTAGAAAGCTTGGCTTGAGTTTTTGGGTTTAGAGGGCATAAATCTTCTTCATGGCAGATTTTGTGGCAGATTTTGCACCAACGGTGTAACTTTTCATACCGGAGAGATACCCAGACCACCTCCCCTGATGATAGTTGAGTCTTTTTTCTGAATCTCAAAGGTTCATCAGCCTTAATGGTCACTTGGAATCTTGCCATAGGTGCATCAACAGCTCGGACCACACCCAGGGCTTTTCCAAAGTCTTGAAAGGTCTCTTCCAGCCAAAACTGAGAAGGAATGTCTTATGTGCTTACCCAGAAGGTTATGGTGTTAGGAAAAACATCTCCAACATGAGGTTCCCATCTCTCAAGCGCGAAAGACCATTTGCTGAAATGACATGGCCTTCTTCTGAGAACCTTTTGCAGATCTCTCTCAGAGTCAAAGTCGATTTAAAACCTTGAGTTTCCTAGAGGAATCCCACGAACACGGCCAGCCACGTTCCAAATCTTCTCACCGGTTAGAGCTGTGATAATAGCTTCCATAGTTCTTCCATCACGGTGGAACATACGGCCAACCAAGCTGAGGTTGTACTTTTCAATCAAAGCTGAGTTATCGACTTGTGGTAAGACCACCAACTCATCTTCTTCTTCAAGTTGAGCACCAGTAAGCAAACGGTTTGAAGCTTGAGAGTTTGACATCTTGAAGTTGCAGAGAGTGTTAAGAGAAACTGTTACACCTGGGACTTGAACAAAGTTGTGTTCTTGTATGAAACAGGAGAGAAGCTTCGAATAAAAAGGTCTCCTTGTTACACCAAAACAGAGTTTTTGTAACAAGGGAATGAAGTCTCCGGTGTTTACCGGGAATGTGAGACCATGTACTGGTTCTCACTTGAATTGCCGTTAAGAATCTCTTCGAGAAAGAAAGAGCAATAAATCAAACAAGCTGTTGCCATTTCAGGGGAAAGGAAAACAAGCTGTTGATGCTTCTATCTTCTCAGAAGGGGATCTTCAGGCGAAGGAAGGGGGTCTTCAAGCAAGAAGAGGATCTGTAGCGGATGGGGGAGAGCGCCGGAGAGGGGAGGAGTCACCGGAGAAACCAAAAGGGAACTCGTGAGTTGCCATTTTTGGTAACAGACCGACATATATTTCCTCAATTAGCTAAAAAGGAAGTCAAGATCTAGAAATTTTGAAACTTCTAACTTCTTTTAGCTTGTCTTGGAACTCGGGCCTGGGAGAGAAAAAAGCATTCTCTTTTTCCAGTTTTTAGATGTTTGTTCTCGAGATTCGTGTATCTATAAGTGGCATTTGTTAATTGTTACTGCCAATGTTGATACTTCCTGGAACCGCACAAATCCCACAGCGAGTAATTTCGTTCATGACATAGTTGTTTGGTTTGATGCAATGAGAGATTGTATTTGAGTCTTCTGCAGTACTTGAGTCTTTGCGACTAATTACATCCGAAAAAACAAAAGTATCAGGCTTACAATGAATACGCAGCCTTGGCCCTTGCTTGCTTAGCTAGTACCTCTAACGTTACATCACCCGCATCTGGCAAATCATAGTTCGCATAAGTCAGTCAGGCTCGGGATCAAATCGTTGACTGATTCTCATAATTGACTATTCATGGGCCGATTAAAATTTTGTGTAAAAAGACCCGAAACTTCCTTATTAACCATAAAATAAATAAATTTGAAAGTCGTATTACATTTTTTTTCAAAAGTTGTTTGAATTTGCTTTTCATTTTTTTCTTTTGTTCAAGAAATCGCTTTTTCTTATACTATTTCTAAAATAGTTCTGTCGGTGTGGTGGTGGGGAAATATTACAATCATAATTGGTTTTAAACCTTTGATGATGACCAATTGTTTGGAACTGTGCCAAAATATATTTATATATGCATCGTTCATCTTAATTTTTTTTTCGCATTTTTTGGTTCATGATTGTAGATAGAAGAAGAGCCATAATTGAACTATGTATGTAAATATATTTTGGCACAGTTCCAACAATTGGTCATCATCAAATTCAAACAAACAAGTGGTGCAGTTCAAAAATTTTCGAAACAAATCAAGGTTCAAACACCAAATTTGGAAAAAGACAAAAGAACTTGCCACAAATGTTATTTCCATTTGATATAGACGTGATGAATTAAATAGCTCATCCCTATTTGGCTAGTGTGCGACTCCTCTTAGTGAAATATGTTCATGTAAGTCAAATTTATTGACAAAACAGCACAAAATATACATACTAACATGAATTTTCTGTCTTCTACGCATGAAAGGCCATCATTAAACCGATTAAAATTAAATTCAATGACAAGCTAGCAAACTGATTATTAGTAGAGTATAAAATGATACTCATCAAGCATATACTTTTACACGCATCAAATTTTCAAAATTAAATATATATACAGCGATTAGTTGCAACGAAAGACGAATATTGAACAACACAGCTGCAAAACGAATAATACATATTGTCGCTGGTCTCTGGTCATAGTCTCCATCAACCGAATGAGCAAAGATAAAACACTATAACCATATTTAATTCAATGTGTATGTTGTCATCCAAAACTTGTCCTTATTCACTTGAAAACATATATTAAAAAACTACTTCTATACATCAAAGCATATATTATAATATCAGCAGATCAAAAAGACCAAAACCGCAAGACATCATACGTACTAACCTTTTTGAGTGATTAGAGAAGATAAGTTTGGAAGTCGGAGAAAGGATAAAGCGATAATCCAAATCGGAGACGCACGATAAAGTGGAGATGCAATCGAGTTGACTTTTCAAATTTTAATTTCCAGAAATCCTTAATTTAAGGTCTTCTCTGAAGACGATGCTCACAAAACATATATGTCCATGTTAGTTATTTGTTTGTTTGTCCACGTCCACGACGAGTAGAAAAGCACAACGGAAGATCGCATTTGTCTTACTTAAGAAAGCCCATATTTCTGGGCTTCCAAATACCGAGGCCCTTAATAGTGAAAGGTTTTCAATTGGGTCCTTGTTACTTTAGAAGAATGACGATAGAGCCCAGTAAGTTGACAAAGACCAACAATGATTAATATATTACACTACAATCCACATCATTTGTGAGCCATTCAGCAAGAAAAGTCGATATTTGTTATGCATATCTCTAGCGACTAGCATTACATTTTCCATTCCCATAAGAACTTTTAGCATATTAATGAAAATAATAGAATATTTACACTCAATAACAATGGAAAACAAAACTGTTTAACAAAATATCAAAGAGGTTTCTGATCCATTTTGGAATAAATGGTTCATTTGATTTCTGATGCAAGTAAAACTAGAATACTTAGAGTTATTACTTCATTTCATCTATTTATGGTATATTGCTATATACATAATTGGAGGAAATTGTTGTATGAGAGTTTCTTCTGTGTGGTTGAGAAGAAAACAAATGAGCGTGAATAAAAACAATGAACCTAATTAATGGTTGCATGCGGCAAGGCTAGTATAGGTCTATTATAATAACTGTTTCAGATGTCAAAAAGGAAAATCTCTTCTTTCCTATTTTCATCATAGCTACAGGCAAATAACATTGTTACTGACAACTGATATTTCTTAATCATATAAATATCTTTCTTTTTTTTAACAAATCATAGAAATATCTTTAATCTCACTTTTGTATATTTATTTTCAAATTTTCATAATTGCTTTTTACATAGTTATAGGTAAATAACATAAAATCAGGTTTGTGCAACGTAGATTTAGGATTAATATGTATTATTTCTATGTTTATATTTTCATAGTTTTTCTATTTTCATTAGGATTATGTTTTTAAGTTTTTCAGAGATTTTTCATTTGTTTAAAAAACTTTCATATTACGAAATTTATATACTTCAGATCTTCTGGTGTCTACTTATGTTTAAAGTGTCTACTTATGTTTAAAGTTTTCTTTAAACAAATCAATTATAAATAATATTGAAATTTTTGTCTTTTTTTTTTTTTAACACTGATTTTATGCTTCTACACCAGGGGGTCTAGGGTTCGAGCCCATATATTACGATTTATTGATGGATTTTCCACCTGGAGAATTTATTGGTGGGTTTTTCACCTGTAAGTCTGGGTTTTAATTTCCGAAAAGCGTAAGGAGTCAAGTTTACATGAGATCTTCAGCATGGTGCTGGTGCAACCACTGGATATAGATCTTCAGAGATGCAGGAGATGTAATAGTTCTCTTAATTTGCAATAGAAAATTTTTTGTCTATTTATTTAGGGGATTTTAAATCTGAAAATATCTCAACAAATTTAAAAACAATAATTTTTTTGAATTTAACGAACTGCGTTACATATTCTAGTTTTCTTATAGCAATCAACAGATCACTAGTTTATCACTAAAAACTTGTGTTACTACACATACATACATGATATATATACATATAACCTAGCTCCTACTAGAATTTTATTCCTAGCTTCCGTAGATGCAGAAAGATACAAAATTTTGAGTTACAACAAAAATATTTTTACTCACAATGATAACAACAACTCGGTCTTTTTAAAAATTTAAACTTTAACTCAAAGATATATATATAAGCATAAAATATTCAAATAGGTAAAATGATTGATATTGTCGACTAAAACTGCAAGTTAAGGTAACGTCCCACGTGACTATATAAAAACTTCTACAAAAAGTTCCCAATAAGAAATTTTCTTCATTAATTAAGTGAAGTATGAATCAAACATAATTGACCAAAAACTAAAAAAATAAAAAAAGAATCAAACATAAAAAAAATAAGAGAACTATAAATGAATAGGTAAACAAATGAACATAGAAGAGAAACGAGCATGCAAGTAATGTAAATGCAAATGAGAAAACAAATAAGGCATCAACTTTAAACATTCTTCTGTTTCTTGGACTGCACGACGACGGTCCAGAGTGTTTGAATCGATAGCAGTGTAGATTGATTGCTATTTAACACTTAGCTGCAACATTTTTAGTGTAGTTCTGAGCCTATCTGTCTAAGACACACTAGGCATATATCATTCACACTTCTATACATACATTGCATATCTATCTTTTAATCTATACGTATAGCATATTTGATGTATGTATGTAATTTACATATACATGTAGATAACGGACGTAGAATCCCGAGATAAATCGGAAGAAAGGTACGGGACGAAAACGTTTTTTGCTTGCTGGATCTGTCTCTGCGTGTGCATGTTGGCTTTTAGCGATGCGAAAGATTTGTAATTAGTTAAAGTTGTCTTCACATTGCTTTCTCTCTCTCTTTTTCTTTGTCATAACCGTGACTTGTTCACATCTTTCGTTCTTGCCTCAAGTTTTTATATCTTTCTATTTTCTTTTGGTTTTTTTTTCCTATTCTATCTTACAACCATTTATTTCATTTTCCTATGTTAGAGTCCCATATCGAAAAAAAATAAATTTGTTGGACAATATATATAGTGTGAGGCAAACCTCCTCCCTTGAGCTAGCTTTTGGGTGTTAAGTTAGGCCCATTACTAATATGGTATCAGAGCCAAGGTCCAACTTCTTCGATAGTGGGTTACCATCCGTGGATGTCCAGTCCCACAAACTTCACGCTTCAGATGTCCAGTTCTGAGCGTGAAGGGGGTGTGTTAGAGTCCCACATTGGAAGAAATAAATTAATTTCTTGGACAATATATATAGTGTGAGGCAAACCTCCTCCCTTCAGCTAGGTTTTGGGTGTTGAGTTAGACCCATTACTAATATGTTAGAGTCCCACATCGGAAAGAAATAAATTCTTTGGACAATATATATAGTGTGAGGCAAACTTCCTCCCTAGAGCTATCTTTTGGGTGTTGAGTTAGGCCCATTACTAATATGTTAGAGTCTCACATTGGAAAGAAATAAATTCTTTGGACAATATATATAGTGTGAGGCAAACCTCCTCTCTAGAGCTAGCTTTTGGATGTTGAGTTAGGCCCATTACTAATATTCTATAACCACTGTTTTTTATTCACTTGTATACTGGATTAAGAATTGTATAATATGCAATTATCGAAGAAAAAAGTTCAAATGCAGAACTTAGTAACTAGGTGTGTATATTTTTTATTTTTTTTTAGATATGTATATTTCTATGGACAATTTGCAAAATAACCTTTGACCAAGAAAGAATGAAGAGAATGACCATGGCTCGTTTTTATTTTAGTAAATAACTACGGCTGGCTTTTAGAGCCGTTCAAAAGACTTAAACACCCTTATATGGAAAAGTGGAGGCTTGCGTGATAATAAATAAAAAATGTCTACTGTAAAAAATACCATGTTATCACGGAAAAACACAGGTAATGAGAATTAATGACTTGTGATAATCGATGTAATGAGAATTGTTTTTTCGTTTTTTATTTACGGTGGTTTTCTCTTAACATTACTAGTGTCTTGAAACAGTAACTTGCTATTATGTTATACAACGAACCAGAGATTTAACAGTACTTTTCATTTGTATTCACTAAACTCTACCCCCCCATTAGTATAATCTAATTTTGCCATTGGCAACCCAAACATAGGATTTAACAGTACATTTATTGACTATTTACTAAACTCTACCCCATTAATATACTCTAATAATAAAAATCTTGGAAATAAAAAGTTGGTATTTTAAAAAATATCATGTTACAATAAAAAGTTCCTTGTGATTATAAGAATTAACATGTATTTTATATAAGCAGGAAGAAGGAACGAGAGAGAATCATAGTAACAGAGTAATCCAACATAGTAACAGAGTAATCGAAACAAGTAACAGAGAAACACAAGATCGGATCAGATCCGTCGAGGATCAGATCATCGACATCCCATGGAATCCGATCTCTGCGTGTAACAGATCTTGGAATGAACAACTTTGTCGTATTGAGTGAAGGCAGTCTCAAGAGTTGTGTCATCAGTGGCCCAAGCTAGACCTCCGATGAAGCACCGGTACTCAATAGATCTGCGGACGCCATTTTAGATTGAGAGAGAGAAAGAGAGAAAGAGAGAGGGAGAGAGAGAACGAAAAAGAGGAGAGAGAGAGAGATAGAGTGATTCCTGGCATTAGAGTAATATAAGATGACTTGGAAGATAAAAAAGTAAAAAAAATGGCGTCAACAGTGGCGGCTTGAGAGATGTTGAAGCCATAGTTATTTACCTAATTTCGTTCAAAAATTTGGTCATCTAGTGCATATACCCATATATTTATTGATATAGAAGTAGATGGGAATGTTAGTGTGATTCAAAACTTGAAATCTGGTCCAGCCTAACCCTGAAAAATCAGGGCTTAAATCTATATATTTAATCCCGAATAATTGGGTTTTTGGGTTAAAAGTTAAAATATCTCGGGTCAAGGTTTGTCGAACTTAAATATCTACTCTCTCCGTTCTTTAATATAGGATTTTTGTTGAAAATATTTGGTTTAAAAAGATGAATTTTTTCACTTTTTAATGTACAATTGTTAATAATAAATTATAGAATTCAAGAAAAATAACTAAACATTATTGGTTTAGAACCGTTGGAAATTATAAATTACAAAAAATAATGTATTTTAATATATTTATTTATTATATCTGAAAAATTAGAAAATCATATAATAAAGAAGAGAGGGAGTACATGTTTACACACTATTTTTTAGGGTTGGGTTAAACCACATATTGGGTTTAATAAATAGTGATTAAATACCTTCATCACCGAAGATATGTGACGACATAAGTTGCTAAAACAGTTTTCTACGTAGTGAAAAAAATAGTTAAGAGTCGCTACTACTTCTACGTAATGTTTTATAAATTTCCGAATTTCATTTGTTCTTCATTCTTTTTTCTTTTTATAAATAAACCATTGTTTTGTTGAAATATTTTTAACATTTCAAAAAAAAATAGTTAAGATATTGACAATATTATTTTGGAATTAACGATACATATTCAAATCTTATATTACAATCTTCACTCAAAGTCTCAAGCATTTCAATATGACAACCTAAAAGTGTAATAGGTGCCTTGTTATACGGCACTGCCGTGGAACTATTCGCAGCTCTATCGTCCAATATCTAATATCAATTTATATTATTTGGTCAACATACTTTTGAGTTGACATCAACCAAGAGAATAAAAATTCATAAAACGAACTATATAATAATAAAATAAATTCAGAAGTAGGATCGGCCGAAGCTATATAAGAAAAATGTCCAATCAGGTCGGGCTACGGATAGACCGGTTTGGGTTAACTATATATAGCGAGACAAAGATTTAAAATTTGGGGGCTGATTAATGTGATCCTTCCCTCTCATTACTTTATTTATCTAAACAAAACACTTATTACTATAGTTACAATAAAACGAAAACCATTTATCAAAATAAAAATTTGAAAAATCAATTTGGTCTCTCATATGACTCATAACTTATATTTTTTTTTTTGGTCATGGACTCATAACTTATAAATCATCCAAGATTGAATGATTTTTATCCACATGCCGACGTACGTAAAATAGTTGTTGTGACAATATACAATGTTCATAGCTAAACAAATTACATATATAGACATATAGTATACGTGTAATATATATACTTAATTATTTTCCATATCTTAGACATGCATATATAAATATATACGTGCATGTATGTCAATGTAATAGTGTGTGTATATATATATACACGTTGACAGTGATTCGTACCCAGCACACGTTGCTTGGAACATAAAGACCCATCTCTATCGTTTCCCATTACGTACGTACATATGCTTCTTCAAATAGGCCAGTGTCCGTACGATTAAACAATGCTAGCTAACCTAACCCATGACATCAGAAAATCAAGAGGAAACATGATATATGAATGCAGATCTTTTTATTTTTATTTTTTAACATGACATCAGATCAAGTTAGAGATTCGCCCACACCTCACCTAGCTATTTCTATATATATGTTTTGTGTATGTATAATTCTGTGTAGTTATAACATAGGGGCAGAATACATAAGAAGAAACGACAGATATGCTCGCGGCCATTGCCCTGACCACATATCAAATGTCTCAACTAGAATTTCTAGAAATTGTCACCTTTTTTTTACCATATTTCTAGAAATTGTCACTTTTTTTTTTTTTTTATTATCATCGAACAGAAAATAGTTGAAAAAAAAGTTTACTAAAGTTATCTTTAAACGAGGCCAGCTACACTATCTGTGTGCTTGTCCAACATATAGATAGTTTGCTTACGTTCACCGGTATCTGATTCCTTCAGGGTTTGCATAAAATCCTTTTTTTTTGTAATTGCAAAAAAATGTAATCGTAAAAACTTTGCACAATTACTTCTGAATCATAATTTAATTTTTATAGTGGCAATGACTTGGATATAAAAGTAATAATTTTTTTAATTATATTTTCTTTTTCTTTTAAAAATATCCCAAATTTTTGAATTTTTTTAAAAATCATAATTTACTTTATGGTATTAATATAGAACCAATATTCGAGGGTACTAAATAAATTAGCTGATTATGGATAACAAATTAATATGTGGCATGTAAATGTTGGTCAGTGAATGCAAGAATAAATTTTTATTTCATAACCAAACTAGTGAAGTTGTCTTTTTAGGATTTTTAATAAGTAAAGAAAATGGAAGTAGTAGTTGATACTTGATAGAAACTAGAGTAAAGCTGAAAATGCAAAGGGGAAGTTTTACTAGTTAGGGGAATTCAGCTGGGCATCTAACGGTCTCCATCTGGATCTAGTTACTTTTATAACTTTATATAATAAAATGATATAACTTTATATCGAACATCCTTTTTTCTTTGACAAAACAACTTTCATTAAATTTAAAACGTCAAAAGAGGGATGCTCTTACAAGTTAAAAGCAAAGGGTTACAAGAAATGTAAACTACATGGGGTTTCCAAGAAGATGCACAACTTTGAAGAGCTTGCAAGGGATGGAACATCCTTTTTTAATTTTAATTTTTAACAAACCAACCAAAACCCATAAAGCAATTCCCTCCAATCCGCGATCCTCACAGCTAGCTTCAGGCCAAAGTAGCTGAGAGTTCTAGATGGGATCAGATAAAGGCTGTTCCAATCTCACTACACATTGTATCATATATATTTTATGATGACAATCTCTCTCTCTCTCTCTCTCTCTGACCCATTTGTCCCGTTCCTCTGTCCTCTCTTTGTTCTCTAATATATATATTGCAAAAGCTTTACTTTTTGCTTATAGTAATCACTTCCATTGTGTATCCATAAATGGAAACTTTGCTAAACGTTTACCCTTAAATTTATATCCAATAGTACTCATCCATGATGGTCCCTCTCTCATCTTCTAACTATGTTAAATTTTCTCTTATAAATGAATTGATTTAAAATCATTTGCATCTGTGATTCAGTACGATATATTTTTTTTTTCTATTTATTCCGCACTAAAATCGGGCACAACACAAATCATTACGTTAGATATATCAAATTATCAATAATAGACATAAAACAAAATCCGATTGAGATTAAATTAGAAATTCAACTAAAATTCATACTAGACCAATAAAAAACAAGAAACAGGTCATTATGATAATAACACATGTAGGATCCCTGGCGTTTAGACAATTCTAGATCCCTAAGAACCAACAAAATTACAAAACAAGAGGACAAGAAAATACTCAAAAAAACAAAAAGAAAAGAAAAGCAAATGGAATCTATTAAAATTCAGAGCGAGTGATGATCTTGAAACCGATTGATGGGTAACCTAAGAGAGTGATCCAAACGCTGCCGTGAAGCGTCACCATCACGATCTTGTGGCTGTTCGAGCGGCGCACGGAAGCTGGCAGAGCCACGGCTAGGGAAACCAGTCGGACCAATGGGTGCACCAACACAAGTGTAGCTCGGTTCCACGGGACCTTCGGCCATGTAATTAACGGTGGTTGTGGTGGGGAGATTAGGGTTTGGAGAGAGGCTTCTGCTCCCTCTAAAAGATGGGTTTAAGTAGTAGTCGTTGAAGTGGTTGTGTGGAGAATATTGGTTTGAAGAGTATGGATATGGCGGCGGCGGCTGAATCGGTGGCGGTTGCGGAACCAAGTTTGTAGAGGAGGTTCCGGGGTATAGCATTGGTGATGAGTAAACCGACCGGTATATTGTTGGATCTGTGGTATGATAGCTGCCAATAATTTCTAATTATATATATCGTCACCTCATTCATATAATAATAAATACATTTTAGTAACTTAATTTTAAAAAAATTTGAAGTTTTATAAGGAGGAAGAGAAAATACCCGAAAGGAGAGATTCCAGGTGGGGTTAAGGTGTCGTTACGGTAAACCAATTGACGAGCTTGATTCAATGTCTCGGTCTCCCTCTCTATGGAGCCAAAAGATGAAAGAAAAGGACACCAAATTAATTTTAGTCTTAAATGCGATTACCTACTCGTGTTTAGTTGTAGTACTCAAAGAATGGATGTGACATCAATCATTTTATCAAAAGACAAAGAGTTTTGAAAATTTGGGTTTATTTGCACGAACTTAAATGTGTGAATATGAAATGTAGATTATATAAAAGATAAAAGAGGTTGAAGAAGAGTGTATATAAATGGATATGCCTTGTCGGTGGCGATTCATGTGGCCACCAAGAGCTTGGGATTTGCAGAACTTGAGTGAACAAAATCGACATTCGTACACCTTCCCACTTTCATCTTTCCCTTCTTTACTTCCTTTCTTCTTTCTATGACCTAATTACCAACCAATATTAAAAACCCTCACATTAACACTATATTCTAAAAAAATTACCATTACAAACACTAATTCTAGTATTAGTATTTAATCAATGTTTCATATATGTAACGTTAAAAGAAGAATTAGGGTTTTTCAATACCAGAGGAAGAACCTTCATCGAGGGCTTGCTTATTTCCATCTTTAGAAAAATCCTCTGGAAGATTGTTGAGGTCTAAGTAATTCTCCTCATGCCTCCTGCCAAAAATTACAATAAAGAAAGTGTGAATTTTAAAAATTAGGAAAATGGAAGATATAATTAGGAAAGTGGTGTATGTTATACATAGTGGGAAATGAGAGATTGGTGTGAGATAAGACTTCTCCCGAAGAGCTACAATAATTGAGAATATATATGAGAAGACTTTCAGTTGGAGGCGGCACCACAAAAGGAAGAGAGAAACGTAGAGAGTAGTAAAAGTTAAAGAAGAGGTTCGAAAGTTTTCTATCAGTTTATCTGCCACAAACCCTCCCTCACATCTCTCTCTTTGTTTCTCTCTCTGCGTGGGGGAAACTAAATTAACAAAGTGGGTCTCGTGACCTTAAAAAGAATAGAGATGGTCATGTGGGCTTAAGGGGGTTTAATTAAACCAGAGAGAAAGTGTTTGTGTTTGAGTTTGTGTGTGTGTGCATGTATGTGTGTGTGTGCGTGATGAAAGAGAGAGATGAGAGGGACATTTCCTGAGTGAAAGGAGATGCTAGGGCTAGTACCCTAGAACCCTATTACTGTGCAATTAATTCATGTTATAAAAGACAAACTCTTAATATTTTAAGAGCTAGTTTTGGAAAAAAAAAAAGTTTTGGATCTTTTAATTGCTTACATACCTTCATGAAAAAGGAAAAAAAGAAGATTATAGAAATTTCCTTTCAAATAGTAGTTAATTAAGTTAGCTGAATCTAAAAAGGTTTGGATTTTAGATTCATATATAGAGTTTTCGAGTTCGAGATCAGAGAGCACGTTAATTAATAATATTCTTGTTGTTAGAAAATTGGCTGTTTTATTATAGATTTCTAGGATATATGTAATAAAATGTTGCGACCATGTTATCATCATGGAATCAACCTCAAAACTGCACACATAATGGAAGGAAACCGTACGTTATGTTTAAGCTGCATTTGTTAGAAAAACTATAAAAAATGGTATGATAAACGTTGTATATCTTAGTTAGGTTTAATTAATTAATACTATTATATAAGGCGTCTTAAAAGAAACAAGAGTACGTAGTACTTTGTCAACAGTGAATTAAATGTGGAAAGACACATCTAGCGAATCATTGTCTCTTGATAAAGAACCTTTCATGAATAGTTTGCAGCTCCAAGATGGTCCTTGATGAACTTGTGATCCTCACTTAAACACTCAGAGGAAAGAACCAAGTAACTAAAAGAGAATAGATTTTATACTTTTAAGGACAATCCGAGACATGGCCTAGTTCCATGGTCCTGCTGCTTTGAACATTACATTTTGAGAAGTTTTACAATAAATATTTGTATATAAATGTAAGAAAATTGTTAGCTAGTAATGGTCCCCCATACATAGATGTAATGTAATACTATAGCTAGGCCTCTCCTGGGGCATCCACATCAAAAAAACAAAATTTCTTTCGAAATTGTTTTTTGTACCCTAGGGTTTTGCAAATGGGACATGCAAGTGTTGCTATCACATAACTAATTATTAGGGTCCTTTGTGATCTTAAGTTAGATATGTATGTCTTCTATTATCCATACCGACCCATTACTTATTTTATTCCTCAATATTACCTGGTAAATCCTGTTGTTAATTATATCAATTATTTGTAATTCAATCAAAAGTAAAACATCATAATGCTATATATCAAGGTCCCTCCATACCACGCGATATTTATATCGTAGAGATATATATCTTGCAGACTAAGCGTAAGATCGGTGAAAGATCTATATATAACACTGCCCCCATCCAATATAAATTAAACTGTTTTGGATTCATATATAAAGTTTTCAAACAAGTTTTGCTTTAAAAGAAGATATAGTCGGCTGATTACGTACGTTTGTGACCGTTTAATTGTGCGCATGGAATGCTTTCTATATTTATGAAGAAAACATAAAACTTGATGGTATAATTGGTATGTAATACTTCATCCATAGAAGAATGAAAAATATATATATATATATATATATATTTTTTTTTCCTTCCATTATGTGTGCAATTTTGAGGTTGATTCCATGATAACAAGTCGCAACATTTTATTACATATATCCTAGAAATCTATAATAAAACAGTCAAATTTCTAGCAACAGAGAAAAATACTAATTAACGTGCTCTCTTATCTCCGACTCGAAAACTCTATGAATCAAAAAAAAAAAAAAAAAGAATGAAAAATATGAATGGATTATTAGTGTCTGTTTAATAAACATATTTCTCTACTTGAACTAGTGGGATAATCATTTTCACAATTCACAATCACGGAAGCGTGAGAGTCACGTGAGTGGCTTGAAGGTCAAAACTACAAAACTCAAAAAAAATAGTATGCTCGTGCCGACCTACAAAATAAAAAGGAATATTTGTTAAAAAAAAAGTCAAGCCTAACAGTAACGTTATTTCACGGCGTTATGTTTATATGATAAGCAGAGTATGACAGTGGCGGATCTAGAACTTTTTTTTACCCGGGACACTATCAAATATTTATAAATGAGTTAAAAATAAATATAATATAATAATATAAAAAATGTAATATTTATTAATTTGTATTGATTTTGAAGTTTATGCAATATAAATATAAGAGTATGTAAGTTATATAGTATAAATTTTACTTCCAAACATATGAGAATTAGGAAAAAAATAAGTAAATTTAGGGAAATATATATAATTAGCATTAATGGTTGGAGCAATATGGTTTTAAAAAAGGAAAAAAGTTTTTTATCAGAAAAACATAAACATAGAAAGTGACTCAAAGTTAATTTAACATGGGGCACTAGAGAGAATTTGTCATATTTTACCATGATTTAGTCAATTAGTATAGCTATAACACAAAATTTCTTAAAAATAGAGTGGGGCACGTGCCCAGGTTGAAGCCTACGTAGATCCGCCTCTGCAGTATGAGTGGTGACGGGACGGAGATTGATAATGTCGAGTTCATCAAATCAAAACCAATGCGAAGCCCAATCATAGTCGACAATAGCTAGGAACATCTTTTCTTTGTCGTGATTCTGGTCATTTAGTTAGATCGACTAAAATTTGTACTATAATCATAGGATATGCAACCATAACAAACATTTTGCATGTGGGTAGTGTGTAAATCCAACAAAAGTTTTTTTTTATATATATAAATAAATCCAACAAAAGTTGGTCGATGAGTTTAAATAACGTGATATATATATATCATTTTCTGATTGTTTTAGATACACTAAGAACAATATCAAACTACACTCTCGCCAATCAAATTCAACATTATCATTTTAGTTGTTTGATCATTTTTGTATTACTTTTTTCTAATTTTGATTAAAATTCTCAACAATAATTTTCCTTAAATTCAGAGAAAATTCACTAGTAGGTAAATATAAGCGAAATCAACATTATTATTTTTTACAATTGTTGAAGAAAAAACATCCTTTTTTTTGGTATAATATGTTAATTAAAAATTAAAGTAAAATATTTGTGTATATATTGACTGAAGTCGATATTTGCATATGACTTATGACATAACACTTCTATCTTAGGTAAGATGATAGATTACTTGTTTCAGTAACCAATATATATATATATATATATATATATAAGAAAACATGTATAATCGACATGAATAGAGGGTACAAATTCGACTGTTTAATTAAAATGTTAATGATGAGGCACCAAAACCAATAGTGTTTCTTTTAGTTTTGTTTTTTACAGTATGTGGTTAATGATTTGCGTAAGTTATGATGGAAGGAGAGAGAGAAAGGATCAGGTGAGAGAAGGACCACACTACTACTCCAAGACTGTCACGGCTAGTAAGCTACGACTTCTAATCTCTCCCTCTTCATGTAACATCTGCAACTCTCTTTCGGACAATCATACTTTTTACTCCTTTCTCTTACGTGGTCCTCCCCTTTCGTTTTCTTCTTTTTAATTGCTTTTATATGATTTACTCTTTTTTTTTCTTCTATATTTTGAATGGATGGGATGAAGAATACACAAATATGCTTTAGAACTACAAATAGTATAAGATCATAATAATCAATAAATTTGTATCATATTTTTCATAACTTGTATTCAAATCTTGTTGTATATACGTGGGAATGAATGGTAGATTGCAGAAAAAGTAACAATGTATAATTATGGGCAATTCTCTAAAATACCATCATTTTAGTTTTTAGGACAACAATACCACAAAACTATAATTATTGGCCAAACGATACAATTATTATATTTGATATCCTAGATACAATTTTTAGCGAATCTACATAGTAAAAATGATACAATAACTAAAAAAAGGTTTAGATAATTATCTAAAACATAACAAATAAACACTCCAATACTCATTCTTGATTAGAGATTTATGTTTTGATCCAACAAACTTTAATCTACCATCGGATTGATTGTGACACTTGTTCAGAATCTATCAAGATTTACCATACCAAATTTGTTCACAGACCTCATGAATGGTTCGACTATAATATATAGTTCACAAACACATCTACAAGTTTTTAAAGTTTATCATTTCTTCATTTTGATAGCATTGGGTGATAAAGGCTGAAAAAATCTGACTAATCCTAAAGGTGTGCAAGCTCGTTGAGTACAAACACACCATGTGAAACATCGGGGTGTGAATGTTTAAACATAGTCAATAGCAACCTAACTTTTTTATTACGGAGGTAGTAGAAAAGTCTGAGAAACACAATGAAACACATTAAATAAAACTTAGAGCATTTAATATCTCTTATTGGAATTAATTTTCACATCACAAAAACTTGAGTTCCAATCTCTTATCTCCTGAACCATCTGAATATTTCGTGGCTACATTCCATATATGATTAATTTTTTCAATGACACGGCTTCTGTCTCATTGAAATTCTGAGGACCCTCCACAATGCAACAATTCTGGTGAATATCTGTTGGATTTGTAATTGTGTTGTACAAGAAAGGCAAAACTAGTGCTAAGCCTGTATCAGTTAATGGGCCATGTCAATGTCAATAAAAGCCCGAATGTCCAAGAGATATGGAAGGGTTGGACAAGTATATGCGTACAAAAAATTAATGCCACATGAAACATTTACAAATGATCTTTAGTCAGAAAGCATAGAGAAACCAAGTTAAATTCTCTATTTTATGATTTATCTTAGTTTAAGAGAAACAAAAGCAGAAGTATATATTTTGTCATCTTCAACAACTTGAGCACGTTTCTAATGTACGTGATTCTGGTACTTAAACTCGAAACCAGAGGGTATTCTCTGATACAGATTTATAATACATAGTTGGTGTGATTCTAATTGATAATAGTTTCGAAATTTGATAGTTAGTAGTTGGTTTAATTCTAAAACCATTAAATGTCATATATTGAAAGAAAAATAGAGTTCTAAGCGTTTAACTTCATAAAACATATAGATAATGAGAAACACAAATGGACTAGTGATCCCATCAATATATGGGTTACATTGGGTGTGGGAGTACAACAAGCCCACTGGGCTGCTAGGAGAAAAACAAAATATAATATTTTCATTAAATTTTCTTTTTTTGGCCATTTATGATTAAATTGGTATGGGGCTTTTTTTTGGTGCTATTTAACGTATCTTTTGGAAAAGTATGTGTACGGGTATTTTATAAAAGTCAGATATGCTCATCAAGTGGGAGTGTGATACTATGGGGACCCATAAATCAAAGGAAAATTATACGCTGACGATATTTCATTACAAAAAGAGTTTATAACCAAATTATACTTTTAATACTTTGTTAAAAATAACAAATGGTTGGTCCTAAACAAGTACACTTGACAAGTTCCTACCAAAAAAAAAGTACACTTGACAAGTGCCGCGTCAGATGGGATATATATGAATACAACAATAAAAATTATGTTTTTTTACAACAAGTACATCGGTACTTTTACTCAAGACGCTAATATTTCTAAATCTTATAAATAAAAATTATAAATTTATGTTATATTTATACAAAAACCTATGGGTTAGAGCGGATTTATGATTTTCTCGTTTTATACTATTTTCTATTATAATGTCTACCTTTGAATTATAACGAATTTTTGAATTTTCGAATCGAATCAAAACGGTTAATTTACACCATTTTACTTAAAATTAGCAAACTCAAAATTCTTATAAGAAACTTAGTATAGTATAACTTTTATAAATTAATATTCGATAAATTAATATCTTGATAAATTAATATATTTTTTGGTCCCCGAATTTTCGGTTTAATTAGTATATCGATAAATTAATAAAATATTATAAAATATTATGATTCCAATATTATTAATTTATAGAGGTTTTATTGTAAATGATGCGATTAGATGAATACTATAATTTACTTATTTGTAAACCTCGTTGAAGTAAAAACAATCCATTAACGGTAACTTCAAAACGTGGATTGCTAAACGCTAAAAGGAACCACTCACGCAAACAATACAACAAATACACAATCATGTGAAGTCCAAAGAAGCCTTTGCTACCGTACACGTGTCTTATCTTAAAGCGAGAGTAGTTTTGACGAGATCGCGTGTTTTTGAAGCAAGGCATTTTTGCGTTTAAGGCGGTTTAGCTCTTCTGATATTTTATTGCTATCAAAGATATTTTGTTTAAAAAAAAACGCAGAAATGTTGGGCTAAATAAAATAATTCGAGAAGATCGCTTATACCGATGAGATTTCTCACGGGAGCAAGGGGACCGCTTGAACGTGGGTAGATGATAACAAAATTAAATAACTATGTGAAAAATATAATATTATACTCTCTCCGTTCCACAAAAATACATTTTTTAAAATTTTCACACATATTAAAAAATAATTAATATGTAATCATTAATGTTATTAATTTTTTATAAAAAACAATTTTCAATAAATATTAACTAATAAAAATTAAAAAAATTCATATATGAATAATAAATACTCTTGAACTTTGTAATTTCTTAATATCAATTAACAAAAACTGTATTAAAAACTTAAAAAAATACTCCATCCGTTCCACAAATATACATGTTTTAGACCTTTTTTTTTGTTCCACAAAGATCAAATTTTAAAGTTTTCAATACACTTTTTGTTAATTAATGTTAAGATATTGCAAAGTTCAAAAAATATTTATTACAAATATATAAATCTTCTTAATTTTTATTGGTTAATATTTATGGAAAAGTGTTTTCTCTAGAAAATTAATAACATTGATGATTACATATTAATTATTTTTTAATCCGTGTGAAAACTCCTAAAACATGTATCTTTATGGAACGGAGGAAGTAGATCTTTGTGGAACAAAAAAAAATCTAAAACATGAATCTTTGTAAGACGGAAGAAGTATATTAGTGAGACAGAGAAAAATAAAATAATAATTTGGTTTTAAGATCTACTGTAAGATACCTCCCACACTCTTTCATAATCTTGTAATGAAACATTTTTCTGAATTTTTTTTATATGCTATACTTTAATTGGTTTTTTATGGGTCCTTTAGGAAAATGGAAAATGTAAAGATAGTGGGAGGTTTAGTTTAGTAATTTAAAATTTATTTCATTCTTACACAAGATCTATTGTTTCTTTAAATAATAAGCCTATTCACATGCCAATGATATTTTATGATTGTTTGCCCAAGAATGCGGTAGTTTATGAATTATGACGGGTACGTTTTTGATTGAGTAATCGAATGACACGTAGGTGATTGCTAATAACAGATCTGACCCCATTTTTTTCTCAGATCTAAAAAGATTTTTATACTTTAGAAATTAGCGAGACTATTTATTAGTACATATTTTTCTGATTCAATTTTACTTTCTAATTTATTATTTTTATATGGGGCATTTTCAAAAATGCCCCTTCAACCATTCTCTTA
>OVAQ01000989.1:0-22321 GCA_900406345.1 Erysimum cheiri | reverse complement strand
ATTAAGTAATTTATAAATATTTTATAGAATATCTAATTTTGCTTTTTATACGAGTTATAAAATTTTAGTTATAAAGCTGCATATGCGGATCTTAATTTTTTTTTTTATACGGGTTTATAATTTTTTTATTTTAAACCCGCGTATATGCGGGGCCTAATCTTTTTTTTTTAACACTGGATTATTATTATTCAATTGCAAATCATGATAAATAATACATCGGCTACTCATATGACGGATAATTCTACCGTCTGGCCTCTACGAAGATCCATATCTAGCGCTTGCACCTGCTCCACGCAGAAGATCTCATGTAAATTTGTCTCCTTAAAATCTCCTTAAAATCTCCAAATAAATCACGCCTTCCGGGAATTGAACCCCAAACCTTATGATGTAGAAACATAATCAACACTCTTGGTCTCAACCACTGGACAAGGGGGCTTCCACACGCGGGGCCTAATCTAATATACATATATAGCTTGTGCCTACCTATAATTAGTATATAGGGCCATAAATTTATTTTGTAAGGGCCTACTTATAAAAGGGCTTACTTTGCGATAACAGCCCATTAAACGTTAATGAATGAGGAATTATTAGAAGTTTAAATTTTGGAATAGACCCAATAAATATGAAGACTATTTGGAAAAGACAGATGAGTGAGGTTTTGCCAAACAAGAGTAGTAGCTCTTCCGAAAGTCAAATCAAGTAACAGTGATTCAGGTCCCACTGCATCATTGCGCAAGGAGACTACGTGCCATCTTATCATTCGTTCATATCTTGTTACAGGTTACCTTATTCTTGTCGATTCTCGGTTAATTTCATTATTCACCCATTTCTTGCGGAAGCTCATTACTCATACATCGTTATTATTCGTTTAACTGGAATCTATTGCATTCAGCAGCGTCGCTCAATTTTTTTATTCCTTCATATTCCACCACTCAGGTAAAGGAAACGTCTGAGATTTGTATTTGCCAAATAAATTTATTTATTTAATTAGAAATTCATATATACTTCATATTTCATTATATATACACATGGTCCGGATTTCTTTTTACATATGGTATGTTTTTTAAAAATAAATGCTTAAATCTTGTGTTTATTTTATATATATGCTGAAAGTTATAAAAGTTTAGTTCGTTTGAAAATGATCGAGCTAGTAAACCAACAAATGTTCAAGATCAAGTAAAATAAGAGGAAAAATGTCTAAAGAACCCATACATATATGCGAATAGATTCACACGAGCTGGAAATTAAATAATAAAAATCTAGTACAGAAGTTTTATAAGAAAAAAAGAAGACAAATCTAAATTGAAAAACAACTTTTAGAGCTGAAATTGGCCTGACGGTCACATCGTGGTCTAGTCAACAAAGAGTCAAAGAACCCAACCTTGGACGAAATTGGTCTCACATGCCACGTTGCTCTTTGATACGGAAGGCCCTTCACCTTGCACGTAGTAATGTTGTTGAACCCTAATCCAAATACCAAACAAGTCTTATAAACACAATCTTATTTCTATCTACTTTATTTGTTTAAAATTTTGATTAATCTTTACCCTATTTGTAAAAAGGGCTCGGTGTTGCAATCCATTGTATTATGATGAGAAGGCTCAACCGGAAATTCAGAATTGTTTGGATCCCCGGCCACCGATGCTGCCGAGTTTGCCCATAAGTCTTGAAACGTTTTGAAAGCATGGCCTTCGGTCTCAAACTATATTGAAAATTTAGTTTTTAAAAACCCAATCATAATTACATCAAAAATAATAATTTGTAATCTCAAAAATAAAGACCTTAATCTTGAGTTGTTTGTTTATGTCTCCTAGTTGCCTCTCCTGCCATTTCGAAAGTAGATTGATTGATATGCATATATGTGTATCAATTTGGGATGTAACATCTATATATTAACTTGCCTTTTTCCTAAGATCTTCCATCTCTTCCATCATAACCTGTGTCTGCATATATATTAATTAGTTGAATTAATGGTTAATATGAAGTTATAGAAATATGTATGATTCGAAATGAAACGAGACCCGTCTAGATCATGCAACCTTGCGCTGTCGAGTCGCGGTAAGAGCGGCTTCGAGCTGCCTCTCGAGCGCTTGCAGTTCCTTCACACTCATTTGTCCAAGATCTTCTCCAAGCAAATTCCTTGATAAAGTTAGCAATCAACACATATAAGTATTAATGAGATTTGCAACTATATATATGCATATATAACGGAAGATGATAATAACTATTTAATTTCAAGGGATTAAAAAAACTATTACTAGACCTATTAGTGCGAACAAGAGATTCGTATTTGGATTTGAGCTTTGCCACCTCCTGACACCAACTCTGCACCATATAGATTATATATGAAATGCACATATAAGAGAGTTATAAATTTATAATCATGATCAGAATTCAGAAACATTTATTGCAAAAATCAAAGAAGTACACACACTTGCCTGTGTAGACTCTTCAGGCTTGTTATTGCCCAGAGAACAATTGTAACAGCGATGGTACCGTTCGATTGTTCTTGCAATTCTACAATTCAATAAAAAAAAAAAATGTGAGATCATTGGTTCAATCATATGTAAAGATTCTTCTTACGACAAGAACTCTAGCTTAGCTAGAGCTTACACATAGGCATGAAAGGGAAAACCCTAGTTTTTGGAACTAAAAAATAAAGAAAAAAAAAACATTTCCTCTCTGACATCTTGAAGATTAAAGAATCAAAGGAATCCAATCGAACAACAAAGTTTAGCGTACGGACGGACCCATTAACTTATGAAAAATGATCTAAGAGAGAGAGGGATATATGATATAATGATGAACCCTAATTACCTAAGGATAAAAGACATAGCCTTTATGAATATCCACAAGACAAAAGCATGATCAGACTCTTCAATCGTACGATATATACCCATCAATAAAAGAAACCACTTGAACAATTTTCATAATAATTAAACCTAACTTGATTGAATTAGAAAGATCCTAAAAGATAGTTCGAAGGGGCAAAGATATACCCAACACTGCCGAACTCGTAGAGCTTGCCACGGCTCGAGAAGATGATGAGAGCAACTTCGGCGTCGCAGAGAACAGAGAGCTCATAAGCTTTCTTCAGTAAACCGTTTCTTCTTTTCGAGAAGGTCACTTGTCTATTGATCTTGTTCTCGATCCTCTTCATCTCCACTCTCCCTCTTCCCATCTTTTCTCTCTCTGTTTCTTGAATCTGATTTCTTCTTCTTCTTCTTCTTATCAAGAATTGGTAACTTTTTAAAGCATCAAAGGAATATAAGTATCGTACACGGTAATGTGTTTATATATATATAAACGTTTTTTTAAATTCTATTCTTATTTTTAGGTTACTATGATGAATTACTAATGATCTTTCTTAATTAATTTCCATTAATTTATTAACGAGTTTTTTGGACCGTCCTAACTCCTAAATATGCAATACCAACAAAATGAGATATTTTTTTGTTGGAAAAAATGAAAATACAAATTATAAATATCAATATTTGATGGAACAAAATGATAACTCTGTCATCGTAGTTATAGCTAGATACCTAAGAATAGAAATCTTCTTGTAACAGTCGGACCATTAAAGAGTTCCATTATTTTCTCCTTTTTAATTTTTTAAAAAAATATTCTTCATTTCTGTGCTTACTTGATATTCCAAATTCAGCCTAATTCAATTTTTTATTCAAATGTTGTTGCTCATGTCCATGATTACTAATTGTATGTTTTTCTTGTTTAAAATGATTATTAATTATAAATAATTATAAATAAACAGACTACGTTGAATAATTGTATAGGTTAAACAGACTACCTACGTTGGTGTAATGTAGTGGTGAATTAAGCATATACTCCATAACTGAATAACTGTGATTCAATATATTTAGTTAAAGTGTCGGTTTAACCTATAATCAAACGAAGTTTATTACGTGTGAAATGAATGCTGATTAGTTTTTACTAATTTTTGAAAAAATTAATTGGTCAAAGAAGGGGGAAGAAAATTCATCATTGTTCCTGAAACTCTCGGGCAGTTAGTTTAAAATAGTAAGATGTTAGGTAAAAAAAAAGTCCTTTAACCGAAAAACTCACGTTATTTTCCCCTTGAAATGATTTGAAAATTGAAGTATCTTTCCTTTGCATATATGTATTGAATTTCTATGCGATTTTGTATTTTCTGTTTACCTGGTAATAATTTCAACATCCTTTATAAACGGTAAAGAAATCACTTTTGGGTTTTCACCTTTAAATGTTAAATAGTGGACACTTAAATTATTTTCGGGCTAAAGAGAAATCGAAGCTTTGGAAAGAAAAGATATTGAAGCTCAATGAAAAGAATCATGGATACAATTACTCATCACATGAATCATAATAAGTAAGGCATTTTCTCTTTCGTATTGTGGGGCTCATTTTCTTTTTTTATCTGTCAGTTGACGTGTCTGTGTTTTGTGGTCTTATACGAAAAAATATATATTTAAACTTCATCATATCCACATGTTAAATATATATGAGAAGTCCGAAGTTTACAATTTAAAATATTATCAAATAAGGTTAAAGCATGAAAACCAGTGAATCATTTCATATATGTTTTGTGTTTCTATTAATAAATGTAATTATTTGGCAAACGTTTAGTTATTACCTATTTGCTAGAAGAACAACATACAAGTTCCACAAACAAACATTAAAACGTAGAATCATCATCAGAGTTAAATAATGTATGGGAATATCATTCAATGATTTATTTTTAACATCTTCAATTAAATATATAAATCAATGATACATATAGAGATGGCAGCATATACATACGTACCTATATATCATGAGTTGTATAAATCCAGAAGTTTCGTCTAGTTTTCTTACATTATATACTTGCAGTTTAACAAAAAAAAAAAAATTATATACTTGCAGTTTAACAAAAAAAAAAAAAATTATATACTTGCTATAGAAATGAAAGCTTATATATACAAAATGCTAGTGGACTACATTACGAAACAATAATAATAGTGGACTAACATTTAAAAGAAAAATCAATAAGTAGATCGGACACTGACCAAACCATTCTCGTTGTGTCCAATCCAAGATAACATAAAGAGAAAAGTCGTACGTGTTGATGACATAAAACCATTTGTGTATAGTTCGGACGAGTTTCATAGAACATGGTGGACGAAATTATAGTACTCTACTATTTAGTATTTCCCTTTAAAAAAATAAGCTATGTTCATGTATCAATTTACAGCTATTTTCAAAGCAAAAAGAAACAGTACTGAATGTTTATTTACAAAGATGCGAATTAAGGAATTGAGGTTGTGGTGGTGGTTAAGGGCATGCCAAATGCGGAAAGGGAAGCAAAGAAGATGGGCTAGTCTTCATAATTTCATACTTTTCACTTTATAGTAATCTTTCCTTTTACATTTCCTAAAACCAAATTTCTCTTTGTTGAAAATTAATATCCTCACACTCTTTTGGAAATGGCACTGCAGCTTCATGTGAGCTGTGGGGTCTTTGCGCCTTATCGTCTGAATTCGACCCTCTTGACAAATCATAAAACATTCAGTGGCCCAATTTTGTTCTTTCCATAGTTTTTTTTCCTTCTTCTTAATTTCTTTTATCATTTTACTATTTCAAGAATGATGCAAAAGGAATAGGCAAATAAATAGCACCATATATATTTTTTGTATGGGATCATCTTAGTAGGCCACTTGAAGTCTCTCTCTCTTTTTTTTTTTATAATTTAAGTAATTAATGATATTCAGATGAGTGTTTCAGAAACAGTTATTCAACGGTGAGATATCAAGAAAAAGAAAACAAAGAAGATAGATTTTAGAGGCCCAATATTATGTATAAAAGGCCCATTAGGGTAGTAAAATAACTGTGGGCCTAGAGCAATCAGATCAGTCTCGTCTCGGTGACATAACCTTCTTCTTCGTCATAGAGATTTCTCGAGAGAGAGATGGCTGAAGCAGCGAGAAGACAAAGTGGTGGGAGGCCGTTGCCGCCACCTCCTAGAGGCGCTAACCAACCTCCTCGCCCTAAATCCGAACCTGTCGATCGTGAAAAGGTTTGTGCTCTATTTAATTGCGCGATTCGTTGAAACATCTTCTAGGGTTTTATTTCCACTTACTGATTCCTTTATCTTTAATCTTCGAATCGCAGACATGTCCCCTGCTTCTTCGTGTTTTCACCAAGGTACGCTTCATCGCTTGTACGATTAGAGATCGCTTTCTTGTTCCTTTGATTTTACGAATGCTCTTAATGACATAACTACAAGTTTGTTTCTGAATTGGTGTTTATTGCAGACTGGTGGTCATCATACTAACGAAGATTTTGCTGTGAGAGGCAAAGAACCAAAGGATGAAGTTCAAATCTACACCTGGAAAGATGCCAATCTTCGAGAGTTAACAGATTTGGTATGTATCTACTCAAAGGATGTTCTTTAAAAAACCTTTGTATTGTTTGAGAGATCTCAGCTAAAGGACTCGCCTTGTTTTACTGCTTATTAAAATTCACATTTTTGGGTTTTAGAGTATACAATGTGAAATGTTTCTTATAAGCACAAAGTAAAATCAAGTTTTATAATCTCAGGTCAAAGAAGTTTCTGTAGCAGCTAGGAGAAGGAATGCAAGGTTATCTTTTGCTTTTGTTTATCCTGACAAGAGCGGTCGCTTTATTGTCAGAGAGGTAAGATTACTTTTCGTCACAATCTTTATCAGATAGGATATACCCATAGCCACACATGATCATTGATGCATTCTAGAGTTTCTGTGTGTTCCTGTCAGACCTCTTAGGTGCACATTTAGTTACCAATCATTCATGAGTGTTCGATCGACAATGTTTCTATAATAACATAATAGCTAGTCTCATTACACAATGTATTAGTTTTATTGGATTGGTGCTTACAGATTCATATTATTATCACTTTACTTGTTCTGTCATGTTTGATTATGAATTCAAGATCCCATGAGAAGAGACTGATCTTGTGGTTGTTTTTGTTAATTTTTATAAAGGTTGGGCAGACAATGTCTTTTCCAAACCGAAAACAACCAGACGACAGTAAAACGCTTTCGGACCTTCAATTCGAGGTGAGTTGAATACACAGAAGACCATCTTTTAGATGATATGGTAACCTTATTATTCAAAATCTTTTGCCCAAGTAGCTATAACTAACTGCAATTATTCAATCTTCTTGCAGATTGGAGATTATCTGGATGTGGCGATTTACTAGAAGGTTCTATGTTTGTTGTTAAGTGAGATTTAGGTGCATGCACAAGGGAAGAACACATTCATGGTTGTACCACCTCAAACTTCGTTTGTTGTGTATTTTTGGATCTCGTCTGTGCACTAATGCTTTAGCATATGCCTATTTTCTTTTTAACCGTTTTTCTGTCCTAAAGAACCCAAAAAAAAAAACTCCGCCGTTTTATATTTTTGTATTAAATAAAGATTACAATCGAATTTACCTTCAATTAGTAGAACTGAAACTCGTATTAAAGATCGAGAGAAGTAGCTGAAAAGGAAAAGAATCGGTGAAATATTAAAAAAAAAAAAAGAGATAGATTTTAGGAATTTAAATCATCTGAGTGATAAAGTAAGACAATAAATGCATGATGCAATTCAAATATTATTAAGCATACAGATATACTTTTTTCTTTTTCTTGAACTGATACAGATATACTAATAATAATTTAAAACAATACAAAAGATTGATAGCAAAAAAAGAAAACTGAATTAATTTTTTTTTGACTTGACAGTCTTGACAATGCGTTTACGATTACTGTGTTCCAACGTTTATATTTGACTTGGGAGTAGTAAAAATATGAACGTTGTGAAACGACTTTCTCTGTTCCAACGTCTATATTTGACTTGGGACAATAAACGTTGTGAAACAACGGTAACAATTTTTTGACCGTTTGAATTAATATTTTAAATAAAAAAATTAAGATAATGGACTCTATAAGTACCCCTTTCTTCGGATACTAATCTGAATCCTCTTATTCGGTTATTTTTCTTACAAATGTCAAATACACTCTGTTTTTATTCTCTTAGTTCTGTTTCTTCCACTTAAGTTCTCAGTCAACGTTTTCTCATTAGCCGAGAGAAACAAGCATAAATGCACCATCTTACAAGGTAAACTACTCTGGTCTAATTCCTATAGTTTGTTAACCATTAAAAGATTCTTGTTGGTCTTTGTTAATTACCCTGTTCGTCATCTTTCAAACATTTTCAGATGCTATATTTTGAGTCCATTTTATTTTTATATCTTGCTGTCTTGACTTGTGTGGGTCTAATGAACTGATTTTTAAGCTATATATACACGTCTTTAATAAACAGATTTATATGTGTGTGTGTGTCTTGAATTGTATATATCATGCTCTCTTCACTTCAGTATCAATTATATTTATGGTGTTCTGAGTTTGGTTTTATGTTCTGTCTAAGAAAACATAGAATGTGTTTATAATTTTTGCGAGAAAACAAAGAACGAATCAAGAATGGGGTTTTTTTTGTCTAAATATTTTCTGATTTTTTGTTTTTAAGTAACGTACTAATAAAATGCATGTTATTAATGAAGATTGCTTTTGATTAATTTTGCAGAGGGTGGTAGTGAAGGAAAAAACAGAGCCGCTTAGGTACTGTGTGTCCCAGAGTTTTTACCATCTGCTGCCGCAGCCTTTGAAGTTCACCCGACTAATGTTGCTTTTCTTTATGATATATGTACCTATGTATGGTGACGAGTGTGTATGTATAGATGCATGTATAGGGTGTGAATGTGTGTGTGTAATAAGATGCGTGTGTGTGTGTGTGTGTGTGAGTGAGAGACCGTAGAGAGAAACGAAGGACGGAAACAAAAGAAAAATGACCTAACGAGCGCTAGACGAAACACACAAATAAATGACCAAAAACGAACGAACGCTAGATGAAAAACACACTAAGTATCGGACAAATACTTTGATAACTCAACCTAAATTGTCAAAACTACCAAAACACAACAAAATGACCTAACGATCGCTAGACGAAACACGACCAAAAACGAACGAACGCTAGATGAAAAACACACTAAGTATCGGACAATACTTTGATAAATAACTCAACCTAAATTGTCAAAACTAACGAAACACAAAAAAAGACCTAACGATCGCTAGACGAAACACACAAATGACCAAAAACGAACTAACGCTAGATGAAAAACACACAAAAATAAATACCAAAAATATATACTCAACCTAAATTGTCAAAATTAACGAAACACAAAAAAAAATGACTAAGAACGATCAAACAACAAAACTAAATTTCTAAAAACACAAACAACAAACGATCGCGCTCCTAGACGAAATACAATAAATTTCTAAAGTAAATTTTTTTAAAATAAACAAACAAACAGAAATTTAAACACACCAATGACATAAAAACTAAACGACATGCCAAATTTAAGTAACGGACAAAACACGAACCTAAATTGNAAAAAACACAAACCAAAATTTTAAAAAAAAAAAAAAAAAAAAAAACTAACCAAAACACACCACTCAAAAACACCACATAACCAAAAAAAATTGACGATAGACGACAACTGCCAAAAAAAATAAATTTTTACTTAGCTTAATTGATGTTAAACATAATCATAATTTTGTTCTGTTTCAAGATTTAACGAAAACAATTAACAGTTAACATTTAACCAAATGCAAACTTGAGATTTTTTATGACATTTACTCCCATGATTAATATGCAACAACAAATAAATTTCTCTGCTTCATCAAAGAACAGGAGTTAAAAGAGGTTTATTGGAGAAGAAAGCTTCAAGACCTTCCGATGTCATAAAAGCACAATGTGGAGATAAAACAACATTATCCAACTCAAAAAGGAACACTAGGCTCATCTTCGAAAGTATCTAAACCAGCACCACCAATCTCACCTTCTCTCAAGCATCTCCTCACCATTTCTTCCTCATCGATTATAGCCCCACGAGCGACATTAACAATCACACCTTGCTTTCCCAGAGCAGAAAAAACATCTTTATTGATCAGATGCAAAGTCTTCTCATTCAATTCACAGCAGATTATGAGTGCAGTGCATCACTGTTAGCTGCCATCTCCTGAATATCCATGTAATAATGGTATGGAACAGATGGTTTTTGGTTTCTTGAGTTATATGAAATTTGGCAACCAAAGGCCTCGAGCCTTGTAGCTAATTTCGAGCCAATGCTCCCAAGTCCTACGAGTCGCTTTCTCCCTAACTGGAAATTAAATCGACAAATTAGCTTGGAGGAATCATTAATAACACAAGGATACTAGAGTTTACAAGTTATGTTGCAAACCTTGGAACCGATTAGCGGCGGAAATGCGCCGGAAAACATCGATGACTGCAGTGTCTTCGACATCTTCGGAGAAACTTGAGCCGGCGTTGGCGACAGAGATGCCTCGACGACGACACTCAACTAGGTCAACGCCGGTGCTGGTAGTAACAACCAAGCGAAGATCCGGGAGGAGGTGAATCAGATCGGCTGTGACGGGAGCAGCGAGGGGGGCAATAATGGCGGAGACAGAGTGATCAGAGTGTTTGGCCAAGAATTCAGGAAGAGGAAGCTCAGACTCGAAAGCTTTGGGGGAGGCAAAGAATCTATCGCCGAACATAGCCATGGCCAGGGGACGTTTAACGATGAGGACACGTGGCAGAACCTCTGTGCAAGAGGTCGTCGTCATCGTTGCTTGGCGCGAGATCTCCTCCCTCGTCTAACGACTTTTTTTTTATAATAATTTCAAAGTTACTTCACTATTTTCAGTTTTTTTTGTTCGAAAAGTAATCGTAACATTTTTTCTCTGGTCATAAAATACTCGACAGGTTTAATCCTCAACCACCCATCACCATCATATAATAAAACCTTCAAAATTAAGACTTTTTTTTTTGGTGTTGGGTCACAAGCAAAAATACAAATCAAACCAAAAGAAAAACAAAAGAGCGTGAATCTTCTACCCAAAAATATATACAAGCCACACGTATCCCATTCAATGTTTTAGAGTTTAGTTGTGGCCTTGTCCATTATTATCTCCAGGAAGATATGGTTCGAAAAGCTTGGCACATGGGTTAGGATCTTGATGCATAATCTTTGCAGCTCGTTCGAACTCTTCCCTCAACACTCGGATACTAAACTTGTCCACAACCCGGCCCAGATCATGGCTCGTCTCAAACGGATCCTCAATGCATATCAAGTGCCTATCGTTCCCCACCCTTCTCGTCCAGTCCTTCTCTCGTTTCCTGCAACACACATTCATGTTTCATCTGAAATTGTTGTTTCACAGATGTTACAGTAAGTATACTTGAGTTTTTAATTTACCCAAGTATGGAACCGGTGCGGACTGATACAACATTATTTGCATAGTCGTGAGCGTAAGCCCAGTAGTTGAAGAATCCCCAGACCAGCTCAGCTATGGTCTCCCTGTTACTTGATCCAAAGTTAACGAGTCTATCAACATTATCAAAGTATGCACACCGGATATTATCTACCCGAACCGAGTATGTCGGCTCCATTTCCTGCACCAAGTAACAGTTTCAATGAAAGAAGAACATTCCTTACAGTTACGTTACATGAGGAAGGTATTATAATACACACCTGTAAGCAAGGAAGAATTGGCGGCCTACGCTGCTGCAAGAAATGGATGCACATCAGAACGTACCTGCAAAAGTATCATATATAAGAAAAGTCTTTTGATTGTTTTGTGCAATAGATAGTAACTTCATTTAAAAGTGTAGAGGCGAACTTACGCGTAGCTGGAAAGTGTTCCTTGATAGGTTTCATTAACCCTTCTCGATTTTGCCCAATGTTTCACAACGAAAGCCAACTGCCTTAAACGCACATCTATACGAGCATAATCTCGCAGGAGCTTTGTGTTCACAACAGCCAACACGTTGTTGATGCAGATATCACAAGAAATCCCAGTTACCGGATCCATAAGTTTTACTATTGGGACCCTAGCTCGTGTTAGTGCCTTCACAAAAAATACATGTTTCATAAATATAGGCACGAGATTCATAGCCAAAATAGGCGTATTAAGTACCTAACCACCATGTTTATACAAGTAAAAACATTTACTTTACCTGTACATTTTGGAGATTATCTGATTCCAAAATTTCGGCCAGCTTTAACAACATCTCGGATTTGTTGATATCATCATCTTCGATTGCAAGGCAAACATCGATGTCGCTCTTTGGAAAACCAAAAGAGTTAGCACATGACCCGTAAAGATACAACTTTGCATGAGGCCATTCTTTGGCAACTAGATTCTCGAGCTGTGCCATTAGCTGTCTCTGCTTCACCAGCTCCTCTTCTGCAGGAATCAGGGACTTGTACACCGCAATGAAAGGAGCATCATACCTGTGGATGTCATTTCGACATGCCATATACCTTTTAACCATTCTTAACTTTTGGCCAAGCAGCCACTGACCCCGATTGTCCATTCTCGATTCCTGATAACAAAACCCAATTTAAACAATCTTTCCAACCTAAAAAGGCAACCTTTCTAGTCCACGAGCTAAACACCATCATTGGATGTTTCCAACAAGTAGTTGATTTAAGCAAATCACAAAGCTTACACAAAAACTGAAACTTACCTTCTCGCGAGAAGTCTTGCTATTCTTCTTCCCATCTTTGGCATCCTTATCGTCAGTTTCATCTTCAAGCAATAAAGACTCAACAATATCTTCTCCAAAATCCTCAATCCCGTCATCACCAGGGCCAGAGTCCCCATTGCCTTCCCTCTTACCCTTACGTAACTGCCCCAATTCCTCTTTATATTCACTTCCACCACGAGCTTCCTTGTTCAACATCGAAAAGGAATCCGCAGCATCAGCTGGCGATACAGAATGTAGACTTGTACCCTTAGGTGGTCCAGGATGATCAATCTGTTGACTTAGATTGAACCTACTCTCGTTCTGGATAGATAATCCCCTTAATCTATCAGCCTCTTTATCCCATAAATTAGATTGCTCCCCCATTGCTTTATCATGATTCCTCTGGAAACTACCAATCCCTCTACCATCATCCTTACTTCCTAAATCCCTATCCCATCCTCTTTGGTTACTCGAAAACCCAGGAGGAGGAGGAGGAGTAGACTTGGAACCCCTGCCGTTATTCCCAATAGGACCCCAGTTTCCTCTTCCGCTGTGACCTCCTCTGTGTTCATGGAGATCGTGATTCCGATGATGAGACAAGTTCGGATCCATGTTAGAATTGGAGACAAGAGATTGGGGATTCCTCATAAGGTGTTCCTGGTGTTTAGAATCATACTTAAAGTTCCCATTAAGGCTTTGAACAGCATCTCCCGAGAAAGAACCAAAAACAAGCTTCCGGCTATCTAATTGCGGCGGCGGTGGCTGCTGCTGCTGTTGTACCATCGACTGAATTGCGTGATTTCCAGTTCCAGTAAACCCTAATCTATAAGCATCTTCGGGAGATACTCTCTGATTACCGTCGAATTGGTTGGCAGGAAAAGGGTTAAGCGGAAATTGAGAAAACCCTAACAAATTGGGGGAAAGATTAGGAGGCGAAAAGGCGAGTGGCCAAGAAGGATTATGATTACCGGATCGATCACGACCGTTAGAGGGCCAATTCGACGGAGGAAAGGGATTGACGGTGGGGCCAACGGCGGCAATGGCCGGATCAAGAGCGAATGACTGATGCTGAGGACCTGGTGAAGGCGAAGGTCTGGTCGAAGGATTGTTGTTTTGCTGGTAACTTCTTCTGTGCAAAAGCGAAAGGAGAAATTCTCCGCCGTTTTCCGAAGGTGGAGCTGGAGAGTCAGCCCCACCGTCCGCCATGGAGAGAAGATGAAGTTTTAGAGCGAAAGTGAAACACTTTGGCAAGTCGAATGGACCACCCAGAGATCTGTGTGTGTGTGTGTGCTTGTTTTATTTATATAATAAAGGATACAAAGCCCACACATAATATCATGATCACAACTTGGACTTAAAAATTGAACTAGGTTTTATGATTACAAAAATTTGTAATTTAGGTGACAACACTGGTAAGTACGAGAAAATGTTCTATAATGGAATTGTTGAATTTAATTAAGTACTGTCAAATAAGGGAATTGTGGAATAGTAAAACTAATTTAAGAGGAAAAAAAATACCTGATCTAACCGAAACCATATACAGTACATATTAAAATTATTTATTTATTTTTGTTAATAAATTTGCAGAATAAGTAATAACTATCATAAATTACTTTCTTTTGGTCAAACAACTATCATAAATTACTATTCCGTAAAATTATGAGATTGGTATGAATATGATAACTACTTTGTGATATCTCGGACAACTAGACAGAGTGTAGTGCCTAGCCTCGAACCCAAAACATGGTCATGCTTTTTATAGCTAGCTATCCAAAGTCGACAAATAGAGCTCTATCGATAATTCTGCGATTGAATTTTTTTGGGAACAAAACTATGTTCCATGTGTAATTGTGCGATTGAAAACATTTTGTCAGTGCAACCATTAAATTTTCGGTCTTTTTATTCTTTGCATCAAATACATTTAAATTATGCTAATGTTTGATACTTTGATGTACTTTACAATTGATAGAAGTAGAACCGATACAATAAGAAGTACCCATGTTCTTGTAATTTGTCATATGTATTGAAAAAAAAAAAAAAAGAGTTCGATGAAAACCTGAAAAGAAATATGATTAATTGATAAAATCTCTGATCATATTAAGAAGAGCGACGGCTCGCCGCGGATCAACGAGCTCGATTCCATGGAAACCGGCGTCATCAAACCTCGCTTCAACTCTTACTCCAGCCGTAACTAACAAATTCAAGAAATCTTGTTGCCGATCCACCAACGTGTCTCCGCCGTAACCCATCACCAAACACCGTTCCAAACGTCCCACTTTCTCCTTTTGCGGCAAATAACCCATCGGATTACAGTACCTGTGATCCCTATCAACACCTACCGGCAAAGATAGCTCCCACATGACGTCAATCGCCGGCACCGGCATTACCGGATCCGCGAAATTCCTCAGCTCCGATTTCGTCCTCGTTTTACCGCCAAAAAGCGGTTGGTAAAAAACGCAACCATCAATTTTTAACGGCGTTAAATCGTGGTCTAACGATCTGAGTGCCAGTTGGAAACCAATGTTAGCGCCGTTACTCGAACCGCAGATGTAACACCGTGAGAAATCGGCGTAGTCTCTAAGCCAAGGCTCGCCGTTAGTTGAGTCAACGGCTTGTTGTTTGACCCAAAGCAGAGCGTCTAATGCGTCGTTGTATTGAGCTGGGAGTCTATGTTCAGGAGGTAGACGGTAGTGTACGGAGACGACAATCACCGTTAACTCACTGGCCATTTGAGAGCAACCATGGTTATTCGCCGCGGAATTGGCCGGGTAAAGAATCCAACCGGAGCCGTGGAAATGGAGGATGATTGGGAGACGAGCGACGGCGTTATCGTTGGATGGAAGATTGGTTGGTCGGAAAATACGTACGACCACGCCGGTTTCGTGGTTAACGGTGACGTCTTTCGAGGCTGCGAGCTTGCCGGGGGATGGATCCGGGTCGGGATTAACCATCGGCCAGACAAAGTGGCGCGTACAAGAGCCGTTGGGGTTGATTGTGATGTTAAGGTGTTTGTATGGATCAAATGCAGGACGAGAGTCACGTGACATGGTTTAACTATTAATGATGTGGTTACGGGGAGGTTAATTAACTAAGGGTAAACTTTGATTAAGAAGAAATGTTTGAAAGTGTTTTTTGTGTATGTTTTTATGTTTAATGGAATTTTAAGTTGTGATTAGGATGAATGCACGGATTCTTTGTGGTCATGATTTACCGCAGTTTAACAATATTTGACCATTTCAAGTCGAATGTTTTTATATTTTGTCTCATGCTCTCTACATTTGCTTGTGTATTAGAATGAGCAAAAGCAACATACTAGCTCAATTAGATGGAATTATTAGCATTTCATTGTATACTAAAAGAATTCGTTCAAATTTCCAAAACACCGAAAATATTTCAATTTTTTTACAATCTAGTCTCAGAATATTCTTAATGCAAAATATTTCAAATTACTAAAACACATGAGCTGCACAACTAACAATGTCCTTAATGCAATATTCAAAACAATTATGTAAATTGCTGATCGCAATATGATAGCACGTCCACCTATTAAGATCAATGTATGATTTTGTCGGCGGGAATCATAATTTGAAATGTTGATAACACGTAGTTCACGGATGGATGATTCTATAGGTGATTTAGGCTTTACCAGCAATGAACGTCCGTTTCTTCTTTTTGGACATCGTAAACAAATGGTAGATTTTTTTTTTCTTTTACAAAATATAGATATAGATTAGATATACGTCCACTATTATAATGTTCTCGGGTATATATATTTGGATAGACACAAAGCAACATATTTGCCTAACACGTGAAATACAGTATTTAGAACTTCGCTCACTTATACTCATTAGAAAATTACATAGTAAAAGCAGGAATTATTAATTATTAGCTAGATAAATTCATAAGACATTGGTGGATGAACAACTCTTCATAAAGGCCTCAACGGTCTCGTATAAAGCCTTAGCTTTGTTCCCATCAAACAACTCGCAAGCATGAAACCCATCTTTATCAAACCTCGTCTCCACATGCACTCCACGTGCCTTCAACATATCCGCCACGTGTCTCTGACGATCCACTAACGGATCTCCACCGTAGCCGTTAATGAGAGTCGACGGAAAACGTCCCATCTTATCATTTTCCTGGGGCCCACTGCTCTTAATCGGATTGCTGTACACGTGGTCACGATCTACACCGTCCGGTAAACAAAGGGACCATAGCAAGTGAGTAGCTGTTAACGGACAGATCCGATCGTCTTTAAGCCGTGACTCAGAATCCGACGGCTCAACACCACCGAAGAAAGCTTGGTTCATTATCAGCCCTTGGATCTTAACAGGAGAGAGATCTGTGTCCACGACACGCAACGCCACGTTGTAGACAATATTGCCTCCGGAGCTCGAACCCATCACGAAGCATTTCGAGAAATCGACACCGTCTTTTAACCACGTGTCGCAATCGCCGCCGTTGATTGCACCACGAGCTTGATCACGGAGCCACAAGATTGCTTCGACGGCGTCTTCGTACGCGGCCGGGAGACGGTGTTCAGGACCTAGACGGTATTCGACGGAGAGGATTATGGTTTGAAGACGATCAGCCATTTTGGTGCAGGATTCATGGAAAGGAGCGGAAGAGGCGCTGTAGAGGATAAATCCACCGCCGTGGAAGTAAACGAGGATCGGGAGTTTGGATTCCGGAGGAATATTCTGGGGCTTGAAGATTCGGATGAAGGTATTGTTGGTTTGGTTTAGTGGGATGTCTTTGGATTGCTCTGTTGGGGGCAATTTGGGGAAATCACGGTGTCTGGTGAGAGACCCATCTGAGTTTAGTGTAATGTTGAGGAACTTGAATGGATCGGTAGAAGGTGGAGGAGCTTCCATGGATGCTTCAGAGGTAGAGATGTTTCAGTGGTGAAAATGTGTGTGATTATGAAGAAGAATTGGCAAAATTAAGCATTTGAGAGGTTGAAAAGATCAACGGTTCTCATTAAAGACGGGTACTTTTCATTCAAAGTTGCAGTTGGATTTGCCTAAAGAATCGTGTCAAATTTGCAAATATCTCCATTTATAGTGGTTTATATTAGACTCTACAACAATGTAGTNTTTTTTTTTTTTTTGAAAGAATTTACAACAATGTACTATCGATTAGATAATTTAGATTGATACCACTTGTAGACGGCAACTTAATATAACGGCTATTTATGTGGAATCCAAGAACTTAATGTGCATAACCATACAACAACCTTTGTATTGACAGACTTATAGTAGTGAACAAGAAAAAAAAACAAAGAAAGACAGACTGTATAGTTCAAATGTTTGTTTGAATCCTTTATCCTTTAGTATCAACCTCAAAGTTTAGGACTGTTATATTTTTTGTCACTCATTAAATAGGTCCATAAAAGGATGTTAATTCATCAGGCCGGCCGATGATATGCAGTTGACCGCTTTTGAGTTTTGACATTTTGTTTGGTTGGTAAAACTTAAAAAGTAAAAACTGTAATCTTTACCAGAATTTTAAGACGAATGCATTTTAATTTTTGAATTTGAACCATGGGAACATTTGCATAACATAAGTATATTCTGTTTCCTAAAGCCATAACCTTTAAATGTGAATTACCAATTCCATGAAAATTGTTAGAAGAGCAGCACTAAAAGAGACATACAAAAAAAATAATATAAAAGAACAAGTAAATTTGCCCCTACCCTTTTTTCATTCATACAGTGGGAAACAGGAATGGCAAAGAATTTTATATCTGGGCCCATCTAGCTTTGTGCATAGATTTCAGCAAAATAAAAGTCAATTAAACTCTAATCATGATAGTCTTCGTGATGTCAATTGGAAATTCTTTATTGTCTAAACTAAAATGTTAAGCAACTAGATCTTCTTAAATATATGCAAAAAACTAATCTAATGGAATCAAAGAGTTTCTACAACTCGCAATTGGTTTAGAGTTTTGAACCGGATAAATCTACACTTGATGACTGAGCTCAATACCAAACCCAAACTTCACCGTGCTTTCTTCCTTGACTTAAACGGAAAACCCATAGGCGGCGAAGGGGAGAACTCAAACGGCAAATGCGGGGGCTCAGATGCACCCGAAAGCATCTGAACAATCTCCTTCATGGTCGGTCTCTTGACTGGAGATCTTTGCAGACAAAGCAATGCAATAGTCATACAAAGAAGCGCTTGCTCTTTCTCCAAAGAGTGTATAGATTTATCAACTAACTCCAACAGTTTACCATTGCAAGCCAATTGCTTAGCCCATGATATCAAATTAGCCCTCTCAAACTCCGATATTGGTGATGCAGTCACCTGCAGTGGCCGTCTCCCTGAGACAAGAACCAAAAGCAGAACCCCAAAACTATAGACATCGGATTTCTCAGACAACACACCTCCACCGCCACATTCTGGTGCAATGTAACACACCGTACCTCTCATGCTCGGTGTGCTGCTTACTCCACCACTCTTCTGAACATTCACATCACACCACAAACCAGAATCTTGACTGTTTTTTTTACCCATGACTGATTTTAGGTCCCCGCTTAACCCATCAACCCACCAATCTATACTATTCCTCTTCTTCCTCTTGTTAGGGTTAAGATTCTGGTCATGAACAGAGGAAGCATCAGCGTCTCTATGAAACCAAGAGTCAATGCTTGAGATTGAGCTTAACCCTCTTTTCTTCTTCCTCTTTTTCTTCCTCTTCTTTCTAGTTAGCTCTTCACAAAACTCTTCCTTCCACCATTCCCTAGGCTTTCTCTTCTTCTCTTTCTTCTTCTTCTTAGAAACTGATGATGACCCATCACCATTGTTGATCCATTCCTTGTTGTTGTTAGGTCTCTCTTTCTTAATCTCACTCCCAATCCATTCCATCACGTAATCCTTCACACTCCCTGACTCATGCCCTCCCCTGCTTCCACCATTGTTGTCCTGTTTCCACCACCAATCTCTCTTCGAACCCGCTTTAAGCTTACTACTCTCCGGCGACAATCCCGATGCCGCTCCCGGTGACAATCCAGTCTCCGTCAAGACGCTAATTGCACAAGTTTCCGGCGACGGTATCGATGTCGGCCCCGGAGATGCTCCCTCCTCCACCGTCAACACGCTAATTGCACAATTCTCCGGCGAAAGTACCGATGTGGCCCCAGGAGACGCCGCCGTCTCCGTCAAGACGCTAATTCCACAATTCTCCGGCGAGAGATTAACAACATTATTACCATCATCAAACACAGTGATCACGCTTTCAGTCTCCTCAAGAATCGACCCATTATCTTCAACAACATCCTTTCCTTTGCCTTCTTCCTCAATGAGAATCCTAGTATCTAAATCCTCAGACTTTACTCTGGCAAGACCGAAATCTCCGATCTTGGCTTTGAAATCAGAATCAAGAAGGATATTACTAGGCTTAATATCTCCGTGGATGATAATTGGATCACAAGAGTGATGAAGAAACTCGATCCCTTTTGCGATATCCGTCGCAATCTCAAACCTTTTGTTCCAATCCATAAGCTCCTCACATTTGCGATCCAAGAGGGCGTCTTGTAAACTGCGATTAGGCATAAGCTCGTAGACGAGGATAAGCCTCCGGCCACGACGATCGGAGGAGAATCCGAGGAGAGAGACGATATGAGGCGAGCCGATTAAGTGAGATGAGAGAGAAAGCTCGTTGTGAAACTCACGCTCGCCCTGTAGCGAACCCGCGGAGGTATCCATGACTTTGACGGCGAGTGAATCGCCGCCACTCGGGAAATCAGCTTTGTAGACGAAGCCGAATCCGCCGTGACCGAGCTGAGTGGAGTCGGAGAAAGAGTTGGTAGCGCGGCGGAGCTGAGAGTAAGAGAAGCGGCGACATTGGTAGTGTTGAGGAGACTTGGAGTTGGAGATAAGATCCGAAGGAGCCGTACGGTTTTTGTAGAGTCTCCGGTAAATAAGTAAAGTGAAGAGGATGAGTAAAACCCCGGTTAAGGTCAGAGAACCGGCGATGATTAGTGGAAGAGTCTGGAAACGATGATGGCCGTCGGTAACCGTCGTTGACGGAGGTAACGGCGGAATATCCGGTGGAGAGGGACGGGATGGCATTTGAGTAAATATAGAAGAAGTTAAAGAAGTTTCATTTATTCCGGAGAAGGAGAAGAAGAAGAAGAAGATGGTGAGATGATGATAAGTTCCAACTGACACAAATTTAATAAAAAATTTAAATTTCTTCAGTGCTAGGCTTATTATCACTCACGTACGTATAGGTGAATTCAGAGAATGGCTTACAACTATTTATTTTGTTATTTAAGTGAGGATGATACATTAGAGAGATATGGTTGTGTAGCATTGGTTATGGTGACGTGTCGGAGAATAAATGGGGGAAGTGACTGTAAAATGTGACAGTCATGTGAGCGGATATTATTGCTTTCGTCATTTAGCGGAGACGGGTGAGATAGTCACCGAGTCGTGAGATTTTTAAGTGAGGGAGCGTGATGAACACGCGGCGCGTTGAGGTGAGATTCACGAGGGATTTGGGGTTTTTTTTTTGTTTTTTTGAAACCTTCGCCTTCTGAAGAGGTCCACTGTGGGACCAACGAAATTTAATTGGGAAGCGATGGTGAAGTCAACGTCACTCGCCTTTTGAAGAGGGTGGAAACACGCGCCTGCGTCGTGTGACTTACTAGACCATTGGTTTAACAACTAAGACGTCTGATTAATATGTTCGATCGACTAGCCATGTGCATAAATTAATCGGCATTTTTTTATTAGATGTTCGATTTTGTCATAACATTAGTCAGTTAGATAGTTGATAATATGTTTGATTAATTGTCGACAAAACTTGGTGGACTATATATGCCCTCTTATCCATCGGTTAGATGGTAGATAGTTTAGTTAGACAAGCAATGTAGATGGATTTAAATTTTCTATAGTTACTAGCTAAAAATCTAAAACTATTTTGTAAAACCATATATTTAATTTAATTTATAAAATAGTTTGTGTTAAGCAACAAAAAAATCATTTATATGCAAATGTGTTGGTGGCGTAAAAGCGAAAGGAAAGCATTGTTGAGGTCGCTTAGTCGGGTGATGGGATTTTGACCTTTTCAATTTGGCCCTTTATCGCTTTGGTCTGACTCTTGTTAGATTTTCGTAAGTGGTTTTGTTTGGTTTGTTTTGGTTTACTTTTTACGTTTACCCGATTTTAAGGTTTTTTGACCCAAATACACGCACGAGTAACGCTCCCCGGTACAAAACAAAACAGTGGGATCACTTCACTAAAGTTCAACAAAATCATTCAACTCGCTGGTACCATTTCTTAAATTTATTTGGGAGTGGGAAATATAAAAAGTCAAAGCTAATGTTATTTAGCTATTGAAATGAGAAACAATCGTGAATCCACTTGATATTAGTTGATGATTTGTTTGTTTCAATAGAATAATAAGTCTATGTTACTTATTATATTTTTGCCAATAAAGAAGGGGTAAAGTTGCACTTAGGTGTTTGACTTTGGTAACATTGTTAGAGCATACACAGTGGTACATGTGGAAGTATGTGTGTTAGTGGTGATTTAATAGTAAAATAATGTTAGAGGTTAAGTTTAGAAACAAGTTTATAGGAGATGATTAATGGTAGAACCTGTTTCTAAAAAATAATTTAATAATATAATTAAGTAATTCATAAAACATTTTTTTTAAAATTAAAAATAAATTTTAAATTGAAAACATTAAAAACTTAAACTAAATTTTATTTCAAAATACAAAGAAACC
>OVAQ01000988.1:0-22328 GCA_900406345.1 Erysimum cheiri | reverse complement strand
CCAAAAATCGAAAATGTACCTCCCGATTAATATAGTAGATTCTATGTCTTGCTCATCAACAAACACTAATTTTTTTACACCTGCAAAATAGATTGTCCCTTTTTCATGGCGTTTCGTTCCTAAGAAGCTGCAATCTATCATCAGTTAAGAGACCCAGCAAACCCGAACCATTGAACTGTGCGTGTTTCACATCTTGAAGCGGAAGTTGACTTGACAATGGGAACCGTTGAGCGATAGCAAAAGAGGAAGGATCTTGCAAGACGAGCCCGCGAGTGGACTCATCACAAGATGCAAAAAGTTGCTTCCTTTCCTCGCCAAAGTCTATAATCGCTGTTCTTGGCAAACGGATGGTATCTACAAAAGCTTGTGTGGATGACAGTTTCTGATAATAAGAATCAGCACTTCTTCTCTTGAGGCTAACATGAAATCCATCTACACCATTACTATTACTGTTACTGACTCCTCTTTGAGTCAAGGAAGGCTGAGTCTGGACTGTATCATCAGGAGATCCAACTCTTGGTCTATAAGAAGCCACTATATGATTGCTGCGGGGACAATACGAGGAGGATATGCAAACTCCTGGGTTTCCCGTTTCTGAAACTAATGATGGGCTAAACAAACAAAAAAGGAAAGGGATTATAACAAGTTCGAGCCTAGAATAAAGGTATTGGATATTGATAGACTTCTCCAAGAAAATGCTAAAGTTCTGGGATCTCTATTTCTTTTATGTATTTTTCGGTCAACAAGATTTGTAGGTTTAGTTTCATGAGATGTGAACAAGTATCAATGTCAGAGAAACACAAAACCTCACCTTCCCTCGGTGCCACTAATGTTCCACTGACACAGCCCGATGGAAGAAGCCGACAAGAGGGCACGGACATCAGAAGTTGGAGTGGAACTGGCAGATAGATGATGGATAGTATGGACTGGATTGGTTGTTAAGCCAGTCAACGATGCAAAAGGTCCCGTTGTTTGACGCATGTCAAATACTAAAACCATTCCATTCTGTAGTCCAGCATAAATATGGTGAGAGCTGTTGAGATCCCAGGAGCAAGACCAAGGTGCAGCCGGTAGATCATAAGATAAGACAGTGTTGTGGCTCTCCAAGCTTATAACAGATAATTTTTTCCCTAGAGAACCAAATACTGCAAGCCCATTATTGTGAGGGGAAAGGTGAAGATCTTTAATTGCTTTAGTGGTAGGAGGCAACAAAATATCATCAATCTCACCCGACGAATGTAGGCTCATCTGCAATATGTTAAGAAAAAAGGTCGTATCATTTAAACTAGTGTAAGATCAAACATATGAGGCAAAAAAAAATCTTACTTGCGTAAGCACAAACGTCCCACCAACGCCTGGGAGCCTACGGGCCAATAATACAATTTGTCTACCACCATCTATGTCAAATATACGGCCACCATTAATTAACAGTTCTCCCTGCAAAAAATTGGATGAAAAGGAAATAATTTGCATTAGACACATCAACACAATTGCATAACAAACAATAAATCAGCCAAAAAAATCTAAAACAACAGGACTGAGATGGAACACTATGTCACACCTGATGTCTGAAGCTGCATGAAGGTGCCTCTCCATGATGTTCTTGGTAGTTCTTATGACCTGCAAGGCATGCACTTACAACTGTTTAGAAGTATATATGCATTGAATTTCAAGGGGAAACGAGAATTAGTTATCCCACTTAGGGATAAACCTCTATTACTGTTTAGGCAACCATATAATATCTCACGACTATAAGTAGATTTAATGTTAACAAAGCTCCATGTGTTGCAACCATGAAGCATGTTATGGTGTCTTACCAGGTATATATTGCTCCTGAGAAACCACATTAGAGTTTCTCTGCACACCCATAGTCGTACTTTCCATATTAGCTATCTTCTACAAAAACAAAATATCTAGCATTGACACAAAGTAGAGGAGATACATGTGTGACAGATAATATTGTGCAGAAAAAACCAAAAACATAGTCTTAAGTCAGCTGGGAAAATAAAATAGGAATTCTTAGTCAAACTCAGGTCCCTATTAAAAGATAGGGAACCAACTAAATATTCCACACTCGAGTAGTTAACAGTAGGCATAAACTATCATAATCTTTCCAAGCATAAAGCAAAGTGTCAAGAGTGACCACTTAACAAACTCTTCGAGTGTACCTTCTTCAGCATATTAACTTCTAAACGTAGCTCTGCTTCCAATTTTTTCCATTGAGCTTCCTTGTTAGACCAACTCGCAGTCTGCATGACATGTAAGAAGATATTATTAAACGCTACTATACCGAAAGAGGTTTTAGTACTCAAGGAAATCTTCTTTTGAAAGATTTAAAATCAAATCAAAGAACTAAGCTCAGAATAATGCGGACTGAGTATAGCAATATCATGAACTATCCCAGCAGTAATTTTCGGCCTACCTTCTGTTCAATTGAACTTAACTTGGACTCCAGAAATAAGATTCTCTGCAAATATCAAAACAGAATATCAAATTTAGATACCATGACTTTCTTTCATGTATGTATTTCGGAAAAACACTCAATATATGACCTTTTGTGCTTCATCATCAACTGCAGCAACACGTGACGCATAGATTTTCCGGACATCTCTCAGGCTACATGTTCTGTTGCATTGGGGACACTATAAGAGAAGCCAATGTGACTCTATGAGCAAGAAAAATATCAATTAACACCCAAGGGATTTGAACAACTACATAACAACCACACACCTTCCCTGCACTTCGCCGCTGCTGTAACCACTTCTTGATGCAAGAAAATCCATACAAGTGTCCACAAGGAAGACAACTTGAATCACACCAATAAGAAGAAAAGAGAAGACCATTAGTTGGATTCAAACTATTAGACATGACCAGAGTAAACAAATAGTGGAAAGGAATCCTCATCACTATCCAATTTGAAAGTTTTGTTTAACAAAACTGTCTAAATCATCAAAATCGATTGAACTAGATCATGAAATTTCTAAAACGTAGCATAGTCTAAAGCCTCTAAAGAGGCTTAGAATTCCAAGAAAGGCAATAAATCGAGATTACCAGACTTGGTGCTCGCCACCGTTGGTCCAAACTTCCATACAGATCAAACAGGACAATCCCTCAGTCTCGCCTTGTTTCAATTCCACATCCTCCTGCGATCCTGAAGACGATGAACCTTGTGACCTTTTCAGATTCTCTTTCTCTTCACTCTCGTTCTGCGAAACCCTAGGTGAGTCTACAACATCTATGTGTTCCCTGGTTTGGCGTTCGGTATCTTCTTCCTCCTCTTCGGTGTCGTCTTCGGTGTCTTCTTCTTCTTCCCCATTGTGGACATACTCATATATTTCTTCTTCTCCATAGTCATTATCTTCTTCTTCACCCTCAGATTCAATGTATTGTGCAATTGTTATTCCGCCACCACTGAAGGCGTAACGCCGGCGAGGAGGCATTAGGTCTAAACCCAAAATTAAGCGCCAAACGAATTGGTCCGTTTCCGTAGCAGGACGACGAAGACCAAAAGTTTTCGCCGAGTACTTCAGAGTTAAGAGATCTCGAAGAACATATATACAAACGCGTAAAAAATTAAAATGATAAATGCGGTGAGCGTGGATCGAACACGCGACCTTCAGATCTTCAGTCTGACGCTCTCCCAACTGAGCTATCCCCGCTTGTTGGTTTTACTTTATTTTAAGGTTTCATAACCGAATGAATAAGCGTTTCCCTAAAATTAGTCGCGTGTTTTTAATGGAATATATTGGTGACTTTGGAAGAAAGGAGTTAGATGGGGAGAAGCATATTTTCCTTTTTCAGTAGAAAGAAAAAAATGGCGATGGCGAGAAGCATCTCTTACATCACCTCTACTCAGCTTCTCCCTCTCCATCGTCGTCCCAACATCGCCATCATCGATGTCAGGTGTATACTTAAGCGATTTCATTCCTCGCTATATGTCACTAATTTGATCCGTTGGCAAAGTTTAGTTCGTATATCAATCCGATTGGTCCTAGGTTTAATTTTTCTCTACCATGTAATTATACTGATATGGGTTTTAGGAGGATTAGATTATGAACAATTGAAATCTCAATGTTCTCTATAACTGGAATTTTGTAGAATCTCTATCGAGAAAACTACTATTAGGAATCCTAAGAGATTAGAACCAAGCTTTTGTGGTTAGGTGGGCTGAGGAGTGAAGAAAGAAACAGACTATTTGTAATTCTTGACTAGGTTCTGAATCTTCTGATACAGACTTTTTAATGAAGCTATGTATGTAACACGTTGGAGTAATTGTTGTTGTTCTAAGGGATGAAGAGAGGAATTATGACGGGCATATAGCTGGCTCGCTACACTATGCCAGTGGCTCGTTTGATGACAAGATCTCTCATCTTGTTCAAAATGTCAAGGACAAAGACACACTTGTCTTCCATTGTGCTTTGAGCCAGGTGTGTGTTTTTACACTCTTTTTCACTTTCCCACAATATCTTCTTGTTAGAGTTCTTATGAAACAATACATGATATAGAGCCGCTGTCTTGTGATGATTGAATGATAACTGGCTTTTGGTGGAAAATTAGTTGATTCATGTTTCTTAGATTAGATAAGAAGCATCAATTGGGTTGGGTTTTCTTAGAAGGAGATCTATGTTCTACAATATGTCCTCTTAAAGTTACTTTCATGTGTCCAAGGTTGCAAATTCCAACTGTTTTTCGATATGGTTTTCCTTCTAGTCCATCTATAGGAACTTCCGTTATATTCTTAAAGAAAGAATATCGACAAGCTGACACTCCAAATCATCGAGTGAAAACCTTTGATTTGAGCCACAGAGCCAGTTCTCGTCTCTTTGTTCTGCCTCTTACATGAATCCAATACTTTCTTCACTTGAAATGAAGTGATTGCTAAGCCTTGAAACCAACTCCTTCTGCAGGTTCGTGGTCCAACTTGTGCAAGAAGGCTCGTGAATTATCTCGATGAGAAGAAACAAGACACGGGAATCAAAAACATCATGATCTTGGAACGTGGCTTTAATGGTTGGGAAGCCTCTGGAAAACCGGTCTGTCGCTGCGCAGACGTTCCTTGCAAAGGCGATTGCGCCTAAACCTTACTGAACCATATTGAGACCTAACTGATCCTCCAAATTTCCATGTATTAAAATTGAAGATTATTCATTAATAATCTCTTGCCAATGTGTTGGTTTACAGAAAAACACCAAACGTTACTCTCTATTTGCAAANAAATTTCCATGTATTAAAATTGAAGATTATTCATTAATAATCACTTGCCAATGTGTTGGTTTACAGACAAACACCAAACGTTACTCTCTATTTGCAAAAACAATACGAAAAGGGCCTTTTCGGTATTGTACGTTTACTGAGCGTCAAAGTAACGTTTATTTCTTAACGCCGTCAAATTAAATAGAACACCTTTTTGAGTAAGATGCACGTTAGTTTTCCAACGCCGTCAAAAAACTTCTGACTAATGCAGAGAGTTTGCTTTATTTAAAAGACTTTTAAAGTCATAAAAGCAAAACGACGACCTGAGGAAGTACAATCATATTTTGATCTCTCCAATTTTAGTCGCGATTCATCTTTTTGTTGAGAATTCCCAATTCCTGAGTTCAGAACCCTAATTTCAATATGGTAAGATTTGTTCGATTTGCTGGTTTGAATTGGATCTGGTTTTCGTTTATCAATCTTGCGGATTATATATCGGATTGTTTGAATCTACGAAGTTGCTGAATTTCACAGGTTTGCGTTATGTGTTTGGTGCCGCTGTTCCTCGTCCCGCTCGTCAATTTAATGCCTCGAATCATCGATTACTTCATGGTAATTGGCTCTGTGCTTTTATGATTATCAATTGTTTTTTCCTCGGAAGAATGATTAGATCAATGGGTATTAAAAATGTCAGAATCGACAATTTCGAATTTTGAGATGCTAGAGTGTTGTTTTCGGTTAGTCTCAAAGGAGATAGCTTTAGTTGGAAAAAGAAAATTGGAGATTTAGAAAGGCATGGAATTAATAGGGAAGAAGAAGATAATATCGATGGAAATAGCTGAAGATGATAATCAGCTATAACTTTTTGTTATCTGCTTAAGGTCGGCTCTTTAAAAGTTGAAGATGTTAGCAATGTTTGAATGTTAGTTTTGTTAGTGTTGCATACGGTTTTTGTTATCTTCAATCTGTACTATGTTTAAGCAAAAACAGATTGACTTATAGTGAAGTTTGCAGGTAATTTCAGTGATATAGAACTTCTTCTAATCAATTGTTGACTTGTTGAGTTTTGTATGTTCATGCATAAAAACTAGGCCAAACTGTACGCGTGGCTAGGATGGGAGTACAGGAAGCCAGCGAGAGTTCCTCCAGCTTGTCCTTTCAAGCCAGTTGCTAAAAACGACAACGCCACCAAAGTAAGTTGATTGACGCTTTTATTTTCTTAGTTGATGAAACATAGCTTCGATGCATCAATTCAACAACATGTCATGATCCCATTAGCTTCCATGAACTTACATTACTATCTCTGAATATTTACTTTTTATCTGATTCTGGTATTTTCCGGTCTTATACGTGGTTGTATTTGAATCTTATGTGTAACACTTTTTTGTATCAGGTGGCTGCGGAAACTGGAACTGAAGGTACAGAAACAATAGCTAAACCTGTTGTTGCGGAGGAGACGGGTGGGGTTAAGCAGGATTGAAGCCGAGTCTTTTTCTTCAATAAAGCTTTTGTATTTGTGGATATGTTTTGGAAGACGAAATTACTTCGTGTGATACTGATCGTCTGATAATGATGTACGTTGACAAGTTTATGGTAATTTTCCGTTGAAAATGATACGTAACAGAGTAATCCCTTCTTATATGTCGACATCGCTCTTTTCTCTATATAATCTTTTGCATGTGGGAGATTTCGAATTTCTCAGTAAAACTCGGATCACTCTGCTAGTTGAGCTTATAAAGTCTAAGGTGTCTCATAAATTAAACTTTACAAACTACTTGATTTAGGATTTCACCACCTAAACTTTTTCAAGCAAACCAATCCAATCATGTCTTCTTGTTATTATATCCCTTCGTTTCCTATAAAAAAAATTGATAGATTTGTGTTTTTATGAGTTATGACTACTCTATATTTGATATCATCATCAAAATCTAATGATAAGCAATTGTCACTATCTTAGTAATAAAGAAATTGAATGAAGCATCTTTGCATAATGATAGTGAATTATTCATATATGGACCAATTTGATAAAGTTGCGAGCACTTCACTCACAAGCCACGTGCACAAGCCATCACACTTACGCTAACGTTTAGGATAAAATCATAAAATGTGATTTCAAAACCATTTTTTAAAAACTTTATAATAATAATACATCTTCGTGTCTTCTTTTGGTTGTGTGATTGAAGAGAGAGAGAAATTTTGAATAACGAAAGAAATTTAAATATCGTTACCTTAATTATATATTTTCTGTTTCCATTTTAATTTGAAGATCCTCTCTCTCTCTCTCTTTCTCGGTCTCGCTATCTCCTGATATTGATCGCCGGAAAAATTCGCTGTCCAACCCTCCGGTCATTTCTCCGAAGATCTCATCGATCAATCCAACGGTTTGATTCTCATCTGTTCAGATCTCACAGAACAGACTCGAAGACTGATGCAGAAGAAGCGTAGTGGAAGGTTTTTGTTGGAAATAAATTGAATCTCTATAATCATTGATTCGATTCATCTGAATCTGTTCCAATTTGAGTTCTCTTTCACTGAATCTCGTCGTGAAATCCAGTTCTGAAAACCTAGGGTTTCTAATTGAAGGGAAAACGAGGAAACAACTAGGGTTCTCTGAGGTCTGTATCTAGTGTGTGTAAGACATGTTTAAGAAGATCATGAAGGGGGCAAATCGAAAGGCCTCTAGAACTGAGGCAAATGATTCGTCTATGTATGGGTTTGATCCACCAGGTAGGTCAGGTCCTGGATCCAATATGGTTGTAAATCATGCATCTCGTGGTTCGATGGTTCCTTCTTCTCCAGGTTCAATGGCGGCGACCACACAACCGCCTCCTATGTATTCAGTCGAGCCTCTTCCTTTGTTCAGAGACGTATCTGTTTCCGAGCGTCAATCCTTGTTCTTGAGGAAACTGCAGATTTGCTGTTTTCAATTTGATTTTACAGACACGTTGAAGAATGCGAGAGAGAAGGAGATTAAGAGGCAAACTTTACTGGAGCTAGTTGATTTTATACAGTCTGGATCAGGGAAGCTCACTGAAGCTTGTCAGGAAGAAATGGTAAAGATGATTTCGGTTAATATATTCCGGTGTCTTCCTCCGGCCTCACATGAGAATACAGGTCAAGAGCCTGCTGATCTTGAGGAAGAGGAGCCTTATTTGGAACCATCTTGGCCTCATTTACAGCTTGTTTATGAGCTGCTGCTGAGATACATTGTTCCTTCTGACACAGATACAAAGGTTGCAAAACGGTATATTGACCATTCTTTTGTGTTGAGGTTACTTGAATTGTTTGAAACTGAAGATCCAAGAGAAAGAGACTACTTGAAAACCATTCTTCATAGGATTTATGGGAAGTTTATGGTCCACAGGCCCTTTATTAGGAAAGCAATGAACAATATATTCTATAGGTTTATTTACGAGACAGAGAGACATAGTGGGATTGGGGAGCTTTTGGAGATTCTGGGTAGTATTATTAATGGGTTTGCCTTGCCGATGAAGGAGGAGCACAAGCTCTTTCTGATCAGGGCGTTGATACCGCTGCATAAGCCAAAACCAATCGCTATGTATCATCAGCAGTTGTCTTACTGCATTGTCCAGTTTGTGGAGAAAGATTATAAGCTTGCGGATATAGTGATCAGGGGATTGTTAAAGTTTTGGCCTGTGACAAACTGTACAAAAGAGGTTCTCTTTCTTGGTGAACTTGAAGAGGTTCTAGAGGCAACACAAACTGTTGAGTTCCAACGCTGTATGGTCCCTCTGTTCCAGCAGATTGCTCGATGCCTCAGTAGCTCTAATTTTCAGGTTAGTAATCTCTTATGGGTTGGGTTTATCTTTTTTCAATCTGTTCATTTAAGGTTCTCATTTATGCATATCAACCATAAAATTTTGGAGCCTTTGTTATATAACTTCTTGTACCAAAGACTTATGTTGTGTGGTAATTTTGCGTATGGAGGCAATGATCTAGGCCTATTACCTCAAACTCATGTTCTGACTCCTCCATTTGAAAAAAGTACTGCAATTTATGTGCTTGGCATGGTTCACATTGTTTTATTTTTCTCCTATTATCCCATGCTTGTTCAACAAAATGAATCTCTGTTGCTGGGGTTATTTCATGCAGTTTCTATTACAATCTGCTAAATGAATTATTTGATTATTACATCAATCTATAGCTTCACTAGTCTTGATTCAGCTCTGCCAGACAACCAACTCCTCTGTGATTCATTGAACAAGTTGCTTTTGCTTTGTTCATGTGTCATGGAATTCTCATTTGGCAAATAGTTCACCCTCTCTCTAGGCTCAAACTTATCCAGAATATTGCTCGAGTACTAGGAATTTGAATGTTTCATTCTCTCATGCTCACATACATATATGGCCATCCGATGCAGGTTGCAGAACGAGCTCTGTTCTTGTGGAACAATGAGCATGTCGTGGGGCTAATAGCTCAGAACCGGAGCGTGATCCTTCCCATCATATTTGCTTCGCTGGAGAAAAACATAGAGTCTCACTGGAACCAAGCGGTTCACGGTCTAAGCGCGAATATAAAGAGAATGTTCATGGAGATGGACCCAGAGCTCTTTGAAGAATGCCAGCAACAGTACGAAGAGAAGCAAGCCAAATCGAAACAAGTGGAAGAGCAACGCCAAAGTAGGTGGAGGAGATTAGATGAAGCAGTGGAAGAGCGAGAAAGAGAAGATCCTATGATCACTTCTTAGAAAAAAAATACCAAATCATCAAGTAATAATATTCTTTCTTTAACTTCTTCTCATTTCACTAATCGTTGCAAATTATTATATTTTATTTATTTATTTGGGGTCTGAATCAAAAAATCTTTAATCGGGTCAATAGATTTTTATTTCTTTTTGAGAATCTTTGATGCTGATTCTGATTGCTAAGATTACATTCATTGGAGGAAGGAAACTCAGGGAAGTGTTAGAAGAGAAACCAAATTAGTCAACAAATCTCTTTAAGAAAACTAACAAATCTGAAGAAAGTAGCTTTGAAATTGGAAAGGAAAGTTGGTAAATTTGACATTTGTTGTAATCTTATACTATGAGCCAAATGCATGCATTATAATAATAACAGCCAGCATTGAAATTTTTTAAGAATGGGTTCCACTTTTAATATATTCTTAGGCCACGAATGGTGAATAAAACAGCACCGCAATAGTATATATGTATTTTCGTTACTATTTAAACCACACCGCACTTCTCATGTACCGCAAAATACAGTTACCATTCGGAGCCTTAATGCAAATGTTTTATTAAAAAAAAAAAAAAAAAAATGTTTGATTATATAATATGAGAAATTGATTTAGCTAATACCAAATATTCTACGATCACTACAAAGAACAAAAATCAACAAACTAATATGAGGATCACTCATTTTCTATCTAATATAAGTTTCAGATGTTAAAAAAAAAAAAAAATCAACAAACTAAATAATAAAAAAATTAGTACAACCGCAACGCCACCGCAAAATGACGGAAGTATCGCTGCCGGGAAGTAGATCGGAGAGTTTTAAACCACCGCACATAGTGGTGTTTCCATTCCCAGCACAAGGCCACTTACTTCCTCTTCTTGATTTTGCTCACCAACTTTGCCTCCGTGGAGTCAACGTCTCCGTCATCGTCACTCCCGGAAACGTAACTTACCTCACTCCTCTTCTCTCCGCCCATCCTTCCTCCGTCACCTCCGTCGTTTTTCCTTTCCCTCCTCATCCCTCGCTCTCTCCCGGCGTCGAAAACGTTAAAGACGTCGGAAATTCCGGAAATCTCCCAATCATGGCTTCTCTTCGTCAGCTTCGAGATCCAATCATCCTCTGGTTCCGATCTCATCCAAATCCTCCGATCGCTCTCATCTCCGATTTCTTCCTCGGATGGACTCACGATCTCTGCATACAGATCGGTATCCCTCGCTTCGCTTTCTTCTCCATCAGCTTCTTCTTAGTTTCCGTTCTCCACTTTTGCTTCGAAAACATCGAACTAATCAAATCAACGGATCCGATTCATCTCTTGGATCTTCCTCGTGCTCCGATCTTCAAGGAAGAGCATCTTCCGTCTATTGTCCGACGATCTCTCCAAACTCCGTCACCGGATCTCGAAACAATCAAAGACTTCTCCATGAATTTGTTGAGCTACGGATCTGTTTTCAATTCTTCAGAGTGCTTAGAAGATGAGTATCTTCAGTACTTGAAACAGAGGATGGGCCATGATCGGGTTTTTGTAATTGGCCCGCTTTGTTCAATCGGGTCGGGTCTTAAATCGGATATTGGTTCTATAGAACCGAATTTGCTGAGTTGGTTAGAAGGATCCCCAAACGGGTCAGTCCTTTACGTTTGTTTCGGAAGTCAAAAGGCGTTGACTAAAGACCAGTGTGATGCTCTTGCTCTTGCTCTTGAGAAAAGCATGACCCGGTTCGTTTGGGTGGTTAAGAAAGATCCGATACCCGACGGGTTTGAGGATAGGGTCTCCGGACGGGGATTGGTGGTTCGAGGATGGGTCTCGCAGCTGGCGGTGTTGCGACACGTGGCAGTGGGTGGATTTTTGAGCCATTGTGGATGGAACTCAGTGCTTGAAGGGATCACGAGTGGGGCCGTGATCTTGGGCTGGCCCATGGAGGCTGACCAGTTTGTGAACGCCAAGTTGCTTGTGGAGCATTTGGGTGTTGCGGTTAGGGTTTGCGAAGGGGGTGAAACTGTGCCTGACCCGGTTGAGTTGGGTCGGGTCATAGCGGAAACAATGGGTGAGGGAGGACGCGAAGTGGCTGCTCGGGCGAAGGGGATACGGCGGAAGACTGAAGCCGCCGTGACGGAGGAAAATGGAAGCTCTATTGAAGATTTACAAAGACTTGTCAAAGAATTTGGACAGGTCTAAGTCTATCACTGTAAAAATGTTATCTTTTTTTTTTCTTCACTTAATGTGTAATAAACGAATTGTGTGAGCAATAGCAAATGTATGTACCATTTGTTATGTTCTAAAATCAGTGTTATTTTCAATTTGGCGATGATCTCTTCCGTACTACTAGTTTAGTAAAAAGAAATTTATACGAGAGTAACATAGGATTTGGATGGTAACAACGGATCGAACAAAACAAGTATGGTTTACAATTGAACTAAAAGAAGTAGAGACAGCATAAACATGACGTCGGTAACATCTAACCAAAGGTGGGTCATGGATTATTCTCACTATTATCCCATGACTCTCTTGGAATGCTATGGTGGTTATTGACATCGGCCTCAACCTCTTCTCCGGATACCTTCTCTATCGTCATAATTCGCCGTGTACTGGCCACGGCCAGCTTTTCCAATGGTCTAATAGTCGTAGCCACGACGGTTACCGTGAGCAGTAGAAGTACTAGGAGCGATAAAGCCTTGGTCATCATCCCTTATATTTTACTTTAATCAAACTCTTCTTTGAATCGTCCAACAATGTATGATGAAGGGCACTATAAATAGAAGGATTTTTACTGAATTGCTGCATTTGCATACCCTTTAATCAATTCACCACATGAAATATTTATCTAAAAATGGTAGTGCGCATTATAATTTTTTTTTCTTATGTATTAAATCAAATCATTCAGGTGGTGGTGAACTGATTAATAAATCAGAATCATGTATCCACCAATCAGAATGCACCACCTTCACCATCAAAACCAGGCACTATGGAATTGCGCCACTATGCAGAATTAGGTTATTACTTATGACATGCTTGATACAATTACGAGACAACGGTTTAAACTTCAAACTAATGGAGCTTCGAAAGATATTTTTATTTTTTTTATGATTTATCAATATCGTTTTCAGAATATATCAGGTTAATATTATCAGCATTTGATTAGTATACAGTTATTGTATTGAGAAGGTGGAGTGTATAAAAATTGATGACGTCTCGCTTGTATGATATTGTCTCTGTCACGCACAACTACAGTACTTCCTAAGAAATACAGAGTGAATCATACCAAAATTATATAAAATATAGGGTACCATAGTTCATATTTATATGTAGATATTTATTTTTTAACAAACAAGTAATGGACTCTAAAATATATAACAAACAAATATATCTACCATCTTCTCATATCATTATGCATGCATATATGACACTATTCAATTGTAGTTGTATAAATTTGGTAATTGGTATAGTAAATGTTATTTGGTATAAAATATTAGTCCATCTAGATTATACAGTAACAACAAATTTCAGAAGTTTATACAGTAATTGGTAAATAAATGAATCAACCAACTACAGTGATCCGTTGGTTAAGAAATCAACCCAACTAGTTGATGCGAAAGATCGAGTATTTTCCACATATAGTATACTTTCAATGACAAAAGAAAAACAAACTTTTGTTTATAAAATATTAGAATTAATAGTTTAAGTTTCGGTATAAATTTTTATCCGATCCGGTTACAGAACAAAACTTGAGTAAATGAAATATATACGTATTTGTATCTTGATGTAAATATATATAACCATATTGACTCAAAAGACCAGCTAGTAAATAAATTATAAACACATCGGTCATTTCCAATATTATCTAAGTGACCCTTTGCAAGTTGGAACCACTACTTAACGGTTTCTGATAAGTCTTGCAAAAGGGTTTTGTTCGGATAATGATGACGAATATTGACGATGGTGATTAATTATGTTGATGATTAAAATAAAGTATATGCTTTGCTTAGGGTGAGTAGTGAAGCTAGCTAGTTGGCAAGTAATGGCTTCTTTTGGCGGCCAAGCAATTCTCTATCTCTCTCTCTCTTTCACACACACACACAATCCTCGACGCCAAGCCTTAAATCAATTCCTCCTAAATTCGATTATTATTCATTAAAATAATAATATTTTTTAAAAAATTGTGATGATACTAGCTTCACAATACACTCAAAAATATTCTTCTTAGTAATCTATTATATACATAACAACACGTTAGCATGAAATAATCATAGAGCCTATGACAACTAATGTGTATAGAGTTGAATGAGTAAAAGTTGGATATCAATCCAGCTCTAAGAAACTCATTATTTTCTTAATTTTATAGAATTTCTATCGAGTTGTCTAGAATGGATACTTCAAAAACAAGTTTATCTCAAATTTATATATAGAATGCAAGGACTAGAGTTATACATTATAACTAAATATCTTATTTATGTCAAAAAAAAAAAAAAAACTAAATATCTTATTTCAAATATTTAACAAACTAAGATAAGGGAGGTTACTTCACCGAATACACACATATTATTAGCTAATCACAAGATTAATAATGGTGTGATCAAATAATTGGGTGACCAAAATAAAAATCAATGTATCTTAGAAAGAGGCGCAAACATAGGGAGTGTTATTATATAATTAATTCGTTATACTAGCTAATATCATTATAACTAAATATAATATATAATATATATAACTAGGATCATGATTCATAGTTGTGTGTTGTGTAATTGTGGGTTGGCTCAACTGCACATGAACTGCTCGACCCCAAAATTCGATTGCCTTTTACTTTCCAATCAATTAACTTAATTAATTAATCAGCAAGTTAAGTTCAGTGTACATAAATCCACAATGATTAGTAGTATATTAAGAAACAAAATTAGAATCCGACGTATTTCATTTTCAAGTTAACTTTGTCCTTTAATAGTTGGATTAAAATCTTAAACGTAATTTGTTGCAGTACTTCGATTTATGTTTGTAGGAAATTCTAATATGCTACTAATCAAATTGTGTGTTGTGGTACTGTGTGTTGCGTGTTGACTCTCGTAGTTGTGGATGATTTTAACCATCAATAATCATACGGACTATAGATTGTTATATGTATATAGAGTTTTAGGATTTTAGTTAATGATAGTGTAGAATAGAAAAGAAAAAAACATATACTATAAAGTTAATGACATATTTAGAATACGCAATCCAATTTGATTTCTTCTTAATATACATTACATTCCAAGTGTCAAAATTGCAGTTCATTTTATTAAAGTGGACTCAAATTGTATGATGACGCTCTTCTTGTAACAGAAAAGAAAGTCCAAAAAAGATTTTATTTCATTTTCAGAAAGTAAAAAAAAATCTGCTAAGATTAGCTAGTGCTGACATTAAATACAAATTTGTGTTACTAGCTAATGTGTGCCTACTGAATTTATAAAGATGCTTATAAGTATTTAAATTGATAAATACTAATCAAATATTATGTGATTCATAAGACAAGCAAAACAAAGTTAACCAAAAAGAGAGAAAACAATTAAAATAATTGAAAGGAAAAAAAAAACAAGAGGAGAACAACAAGTGGTTCCAGGCTTGCAAACCAAAACTTCCAGAAAGGAATCCTTCACCAAAAGTTATTTGGGTTTGCTTCTTTTCTCATCCTTTCTCTTACCCATTCATTATATATATACACACAAGAGTACTGTGTGTATAAACAAATACAATCACATATATATAAATATAGATATACTTGGACATATAAACCAAACCCACCAAACACTCCTTGATACTTCTCTCCATAAATACATATACCTCTATTGTGTTCTTGAAATACAAGAGAGCCAATCAAAAACGGAGGACGATGACAAGTGTTCTTGAGGAGAGTGGAGACCACGCGCGTCTTGTTCTCCTCATCAAGGGCAAACGAACCAAACGTCAGCGTTCTGCGTCTCCACTTATGAACGCAGCAGCAGTAGTATCAAGCGTTTGTAGCGGTGAACGATCATCACTGGAGGTAAGAGAAGAAGAAGCTGCAGGTGAAGTCGAATTCCGAGGAGCTACGGATGAAGATGAAGACATGGCGAATTGTCTGATGTTGTTATCACAAGGACATAAAGCAAAGAGTAGTGGCGATCATTTTTCGACACGGAAAATTGATTTCTTCGGCAACAAGAAACCGGTGGCTTCACTAGGGTTAGGGCTAGACGGTGTTTACCAGTGCAAAACGTGTGATAAGAGCTTCCACTCTTTTCAAGCGCTAGGAGGGCACAGGGCTAGCCACAAGAAGCCTAAACTCGGAGCAAGCGTTTTCAAATGTGACGAAAAGAAACCTGCGTCTCTGTCTACGGTTGAAACGGTGGAAGCTGGAGCTGTAGGAAGCTTTCTTTCTCTACAAGTAACTAGCAGTAATGGTAGCAAGAAACCAGAGAAAACTCATGAATGTTCGATCTGCAAAGCCGAGTTTTCTTCAGGACAAGCCTTAGGAGGTCATATGAGGAGACATAGAGGTTTAACAATAAACGCAAACGGTGCTTCAACAATCAAAACAACGATATCATCATCAAGTCATCAACATGAAGAATCTATACGGCCAAAGAACTTTCTCCAGTTGGATCTGAATCTTCCAGCACCAGAAGATGAACGTTGCTGTGAGAAACCAAAATTCACGTTTGCGTCCAAAGATCAGATTCTTCTCTTCGCGGCAGCGTCCAATTCTTTGATTGATTGTCATCACTAATTAAGTAGTTCTTGTAATTACTTTTTATTAGTTTGATATGTTAAATCATTAACCCTCTTCTTGTTATTAATTGTCTATTCATCCTTGTAATTTGACATTGATTGAATTAACTTCGAAGTATTTCATTCTTTGAAACTATTCATTGCTCCATAATCTAGCACATTTTTCTAATAATTATCAATATAGACACAATTATACAAATGTAATACTTAACTTTGGGAGAATGATTAGAGATGCTGAAGATGTTCCTTGGAGAGCGGAAGAAGCATGTGACGATGACTTTCGCATAAAGTCACTTCGTTTGTTAGCCGCCACTAACTCCTTTCGATACACTTCACTTCCGTTTGGGGTTGTTCGTTGTCTCAGATTCTTTTTCTAATATATATATATTATACATATATCATTTCATTAGATTAAATGAAAAGACTATATATACATCTAGAGTAATAAAAGTAAAGTCATTAAAAATGGGATTTAAAGCGAGTTTAGAGAGTCCAAGGTTGAAGAACTACATTAGATGTGACTTGATCCCTAACTTGATACATTAGATGCATGGAAAATACAATAATATAACTGACCGATATCATCCAATTTTGGACATAGACATTCATGTAGAGTAATTGAGTAACAAACGAATCTCCATGATCATGTTATTTAGTATGAAAAACTAATAAACTGTTACAAATTCAACTAGCTAGCAATAGAAGCTAATACTACACTACGTATCATTTATGGTATAATGGTATATCTCTATATAGATCATGTTATGTCTTTATATAGTATATGACTCGTCTATGAGTCATCTATATATCTCTTTTGAAAAAATGAACATGATATGTGGGGAATATTCCCAACAGTTGGAAAGGAACAAAATATGTTTGAAAGAGATTGTGATATAAAAAGTGTTAATGCTATTAAGGTTACATTCTTCAAATACATTGGATTATATCGTGTGCATTTTTCTCCAATGAAATTGTAGATAGAAAACGATAATCACTCTGAAAAGCTCAGGCATTAAATTGAAAAAGGAGAGTGGTACCCTCAAATTGTTTTATCCATTTAAAGTAATAGCACTATGTTTAGTAAAATTTTCAGAAAAAACGTCGGTGAGACTTTTAATTAATATAGTCGCTGTCATTTTTCGCATTTTTAATTGATACGCTTTCAAATTCTCTATCTACATTTGTAATAAGACAAAACATCGAGCCCATGTAGTGTAATTGACGACGATTAGTTTGGGATATGATTAAAAACAAAAAAAAATACTGTTTCCCTTGAAAATAAAATCTTATAATAATACGGCTCTAATATATGACTTACGCAAAGAGGCGTGAAAAATTCAATGTTGAATTCGTAAGGTTATGTTTATATGTATAGTGGACCTTAAAAAAGATGTAATAAATGGAGACTTTTTTTTCTTAACCCCTAAAATTATATACATGCGAGTATGTGATTAAGAATAAATGTGGATGAATATATAATTTGACTTAGTCTGGAACCATGCCACATGTAACAGAGGCTCTGGCATGATTGGATACTTTGCTGTATTACTCTAGTGTACGACGTACATACAGCGAAGCAACCGTTTTCACCCACTAACTGCTTGACAGGTCACCAGAAACTCCATTATCCTGCTGTTGTATAGTGAACCGACCGCACTTGATCATTTCAAACCGATCCCCTAACTTTCCTAAATGTCACACTATTACCCCGATTGTTTTTCCGCTCTTTGCTCTACCTATTTAGATTTTGTCCATTAAACCATTCTAGACATAAATTAAAAATTCCCTTTTTATTTTGCATTCAATTTTAAATCTGATTTTAGTTGTGAGATCTAAAGAACGTCATAATCTTGATTAAATATGAAGTTATGGGGGCTAATTGAAAATATTCAAAATTTTAGGTCTAAAACTATAAAAGAAACAAAAATAATATCCACCGAAATAATATTTTGTGAGCAGCTATCAACTTGTTTTCTTCTTCAGCGACATTGGAAGCATTCCATTAGCTTTTTCCCTTTTTGCTGTCTCTAGAAAGTTTTCTATCTTCCGTTGGAACAAAAGAAAGGAAGAGACTTTCCGGGAGAAAAAAACAGTGCTCGGTTTAGCTTTCGTTGAGAAGCAAACAGATAATAAATTAGTTAAGTTTTTTTTTTTCTTCTCTTTTAATATAACTTCTGGCGATGGCGGTTGCGCCGGCAAGAGCTCGTTCAGACTATGATTACCTCATCAAGCTTCTTCTCATCGGCGATAGCGGTAAAGCTTCTTTCTTTTTTCCACTTTCTGTGTTCTCAAATTTAGCAATTGAAAAATCTCACAAGTGTTTGATTTCATTTTCGTGTCTGTTTTTGCGATCTTACTTAGGGTTCTATGATTTTGATTTTCTTTGTGGTGTTAATACAAAATCATGTAGAAATTGTGGAACTCGTTGACAAAATTACTTCTTTTTTTGTGTTAAATTGTTTGTTTAAGCTTTATGTGTATATGTTTCAGGTGTGGGGAAGAGTTGTTTGTTACTACGTTTCTCAGATGATACTTTCACTACAAGTTTCATTACTACCATTGGGTATGTCTTCTTCTGCAATATGGCTCTTTACTTAAAAGATTGTCTAAATGTTGTTTTTTTTTTTTTGGTCTAAGTTACTACTTTTCTTTCATCTTCTAGAATTGACTTCAAGATAAGAACTGTTGAACTTGATGGGAAGCGTATCAAATTGCAGATTTGGGACACTGCTGGTCAAGAACGTTTTAGAACCATTACTACAGGTAATTAGACATAACGTTTTTGCTTGCAAGTTCATGATCTTTAGTTGCATCGGTTGGTTGATTCCTGACTCTTGTCTCGCTCGATGATACCTTTAGTGTTTCCATACTTTCAAGGAGTAAAAGACAATTCATCTGTTTCTGCACTTTCTTTTAAGCGTTTTGGTCCTTTTTTGCTACTTGCAGCGTATTACAGGGGAGCCATGGGTATATTGCTTGTCTACGATGTAACGGATGAGTCCTCTTTCAACAGTATGTCTTTGTCTTTTTTGTATCTCTATTTTATCTTATCAAGTCAATTTTGCAATGACATTGAGGAGATGGGGATTTTGAGACTTGTGGCAACTGAACATGATTGTTTCAAACAGATATTAGGAACTGGATGAAGAACATCGAGCAACATGCCTCAGATAATGTCAACAAAATATTGGTCGGTAACAAAGCTGACATGGATGAAAGTAAAAGGGTAAGTGATCTCAGTTGCATAACTTACTTTCTTGATTTATAGTTTGTAAGTATACTGATGTGCAATCCTCTTCTTCAGGCTGTTCCAACAGCAAAGGGCCAAGCTTTGGCTGATGAGTATGGAATCAAATTCTTCGAGACGGTGAGCTAGATAAAAATAGAACATGTCTGCCGTTTTTAGTTTCTTGAGATTACTGATGTGATTACAATTTTTGCAGAGTGCAAAAACAAACCTCAATGTCGAAAATGTTTTCCTTTCAATCGCAAAAGACATAAAACAAAGATTGACAGAAACCGATACAAAGGCAGAGGTAAGAACTGCGGAAATTTTCTACTACTACTACTCACTTGTCATTCATTATACCGACACGATAGCTGAGTAAAAAAACTATGTACTGTTCTTGTTGCTTAGCAGCCTCAAGGCATCAAGATCACTAAACAAGATGCTGCCTCATCTTCTTCTTCCACAGCCGAGAAGTCGGCTTGCTGTAGTTACGTTTAGGAGTATGATTGCTCTTTTTCGCCTGCACTGGTTTTTAATCTCTTGCCATCTTTTTCATCTCTTACGTCTCAAATCAGAGATCGTTCTCATGCTGTTACCTAGAAAGAGTAGGAAATCTCATTGATGGCTGTGATCTTTTATGTCTAATTTGTTATCTCCATAATTCCTGTACAATGATCTTCCTGATATGGAAGACTATGTTGGTCCAAAAACTATGTTAAATACTTTGAATTTATGAAAAATCAAACCCTTGTAGTGTGTATAACTCTGACTTCACAGTTCAGATCAGGATTCATCTTATTCACTTTGAATGCTGTTCTCTATTCGAATTCATAGTTTGAGTCAAAGTAAACGCGGATTTGAAGAAAACACTGGATGGGGTTTATTTTCTATTATGATATTATTACAAATCTCATTCCAGAAGCAAAAGAAGAACACAAGTAATCCCACAAATTTACAAAGAAGCTACATCATGTTCTACACACAAAAGAGGCAACTGCAGAGAGAAGAATTAGATTCAGTTTGCGATACACAAAGGAAAGATTCGAGTTTTTATCTGCAACATCGACTTTCCTCACTAGCTGCAACAGCCGGATTGAGGATTAGTCTGGCGTTCTGGTTTCTGCTTCAAGATGTTTCTTTTCACAGCACTTGATCCTTCTTCCAAAAGACTAGGTACCTCCATTATCTGCTTCATCACAATCATTCAATGTTATAAATAAATCTCTCTTTTCGAATCGTTTTTGTTTTTACGGTTTAAGGATCTTACCTTCAAAGCCAACTCTTCGAAACACTGCTCAACGTTTCGTCGAGTTCTAGCACTACACTCAAGAAACATGCAGTTGAGTTCTTTTGCTAGAGCAATCCCTTCTTCTCTGCTGACTCCTCTCTCAGATTCCTGTAATCATGTGATTCATCAAGTCAACTATTGAATGATCAAGCCGTGTTTCGAAAACAAGTTGTGTAAGTTCGATTGCAACTCACTCTATCAACTTTGTTCCCAACCAGCATCCTAACACATTCTTGGTTTGTGGAATAAAGCTCAATCTCCTTACCCCACACATCTACTAAGTTTGTAAATGTCTCCCTTCTTGTCACATCATAAACTGCATTCACCAAGTTAAATTAACGAAACAGTTCACAGACAGAGAAATCTCTTAATCTTGTGATTGATAGATTAATGATGGACATTACCGAGAATGATTCCTTGTGCGCCTCTATAGTAAGAGCTCGTCAGTGTTCTAAACCGTTCCTGCCCAGCTACAACAAGATACCAGAAAATACTATGAGAACCATTGGTTTTCTTAGGAACATAAAACTTGTACAATCTCAGTATAGAATCACCTGTGTCCCAAATTGTGAGTTTCAGTCTTTTGCCCCCTACTGTCAATTGTTTGATCTTGAAATCAACACCTATTCAGTGATGATTATGTTAAATCAACAATGTGATACCAATAGGATCCGACAAAATAGATTTCCTAATCATCAAGAAACTAAGATTGCAGTGGCAATTCAATCAAAGATCATTTATAAAGAGCATTTCAAATACAAATCAGACAGATGATCATCAAATTCAAGTTCTACATATATGGAATACAAAAAGAGACACGTCTTAGCATAAAGCTAAGACCTTTTCTCGGTTGATTTTCCAGGGAATGAAAGAGTAAACAAATTGAGTTACCGATGGTAGGAGCAAGATCTTCCACGGAGCTAGAAATGAAGCTCACAAGCAAACTGCTTTTGCCAACACCAGAATCTCCAATCAACAAGATCTTAAACGACAGATCGTAGCCACTTTGCCCAGAAGAAGATCCCATTTTCTTAAATAATCAAATCCCCAGATTTGCTTTAATCTCTCCCTCAACTGTGTTCTCGATCTGTAATTCTAGAAGATCAAATCAAATCCTACTTAACAAACCACTAAATAAGCAATATTTTAGAAGAACAAAAATATGAATATATTAATAAGCTATGTCTGTAA